>JAKCPI010008225.1:0-12484 GCA_023213315.1 Euborellia annulipes
TTTCTTGTAACAACTGTATCTTACACCGAAAATAAAATCAAATTTTACATATCAACTATATAGTTTACTTTTGGGGAAAGTATAAATCCCCTGGTGGCAGCAATACATAAACAACAACAGCAACCCAGAATTTGGGTGAGACCAGAACCACAACATTGGTGGACAGAGTGGAAACGACCATCCACAACATTGGTCAGCAGCGGTGAGACCGATTCACAACATTGGTGGGCAGCGGTGAGATCTCGATCCACAACATTGGTGGGCAGCGGTAGGATCGATCAACAACATCAAACAACCAGGAACAGCACAACCAGCGGAAAGAGACCTGGTGCCACGTGCAACAACAACAACGGCAGCTACAACTTTAAACTCTTGAAGATCTCAGCAACGGTGAGTTGTTACAGCATTCTTTTGGTATATTCAGATTGACAAGGGTTTAAAGATTTTAAAGGCATTGTTAAAGGGATTTAAAATTAAGAAAAGAAAAATGTTAAAGTCAAATGTAAATGCTAATAGGGGAGGTGATATAGAAGGAACAGTAGGTCACACAGATTTATTAATACTAGATGAAACGAGTGGAAGTAATTTGCTAAATGTTAGCCAAGATGAAGAAGTACAAGGACGGAGTCCTCAGGAACAATTTATAAATGAAGAAGAAAATAAGGGACAGGGTCCCCGAAATGATAATAATGTAACAAGTGTAAACCAATATAGTCGTGGGGATGACGATCGAAATGAACAGACTAATAGGCTTTCATGCCAGCCAACCGGGAGAGAATTTAACTCTAGGCTTTCAGTCCAACCCGGAGGGCCAGAGTCTCGGAGGTTCGTGAGTTATGCAAACGACTATAGAGGTAGAGAATTTCCCACTCCTGGAGGTAATAGATACCACGATAGACTTACTTTAAAAGAAGCGCGAGGATTAATATCTACATTTGAAGGAAAGTCACAAGCTGACTTGAGAGAGTTTATCAGTTCGTGTGATTATGCATTTGACAACATAGATCAAGGATCAAAAGGAAGCCTTCTAGAGGCAGTGTTAGGAGTAAAAATAAAAGGAAAGGCATTACAAGCAATCCAGTATAAAGAAATAGATTCTTATGAAGAATTAAGAACAATGTTAAGAAAGCTATATGGAGAAAAGAAATCCCTCTTTTCACTTCAAAATGAATTTAATTTGCTAAGACAAAAGATAGGAGAAACAGTTCAATCTTTTGGAAACAGAGTAGAGAATACACTTATGGAATTAATAGAAGCAACATTAAGGGAAGAGAAAGAAGAAATGGGAAAAAGGGTTTTGCAGCAGTTTTTAAGAAAGCAAGCTTTAGAAATTTTTAAAGAAGGACTACATGAAGAATTAAGAATAATAGTGAAGGCTAGGAACGCAGATCAGTTAGAAATAGCTATTAGAGAGGCAATGGAAGAGGAAAGACTTAAAGAAAGTCACAAGCAACTAAGATCAAACAATAGTAGCAGCTATAAGGGAAGATCATCAGGTAGAGAAAGAGATAGAAGAAAATGGTGTAGGATTTGCAAGAAGGAAGGACATGAAGAACGAGATTGCAGATATAGGAATAGATTTTCACAGGAAAATAGGGAAAATAGAAATCAGGAAACAGCTAGACCGAGATGCTACATTTGCAACTTATATGGACATTATGCAAGAGATTGCAGGAAAAGGTACAACAGGGATCAGGAAAATAAAAGTAGCAGTAGTAATGGCAGAAAAGAAGATGCAAACAAAAATGTGAGGAACATTAGTGAAGATTTAAACATCCAAGCACCGGACCAAGGCCCAGCGAAGGTGCGAGAAGCATAGGTTCGTTGTCAGGGCCAGAAAAGGAAGATCAAAAGGTAATAATAAGGGTGGAACAGGCAGAGAACGGGTTTCTAGAATTACTATTAGACACTGGGGCAGATATATGTTTAGTAAAGAAAGGAGCTTTAAACCAGGAAGCAGATGTTTGGCGAAACAAAATTAAAGTAACAGGTCTTGGGGGAGAACATGAAACTTTAGCGGAATTAACAGCCAAAATTACAATTGGGGATAAGCAAGTAAAACACATATTTCATTTAGTACCAAATGATTTTCCAGTTCAGTTTGACGGAATATTAGGAGTAGACTTTTTAGAAAAATATGAGGCAAAAATTGATTATAAAGATAAAAGTTTAGAAATTCTCGGAGAAAAATTCCAAATTGGAAGAGGAAATAAAAAGGACAAAGTAAAATTTTTGGATGACAATGAGGAACGAGGAAATGAAATACGAGAGGAAAAATTTTTAGAAGAAGAGAAAATAGAAGAAAAAGAAAATCCTAGAAAACATCCTTTAGCAGCAGTAACCCCAAATAAAAAGAAGTTAAAATCAAGATCTTTTAATTGGATAGAGATAGAAACCGACTCTAATATAGAAGGAATAATAGAAAAGTGCACCCTAACAGAAGGAATATATATGAGCAGTTGCTATGTACGTCCAGTGAATAACAAATGTTTAGTGAATATAGTGAATAGCAATGAAGAAGACAAGGAAATAGAAGTACCAATAATGAAAATTGAACAAGTATATGAGAACCCGGAAGAAAAAGAGCTATTGTCACAATGTAGAATGATGCAAAAGGTAGGAGATAGAAATAGGTTGAAATTATTAAGAGAAACTTTGAATTTGGATCATTTAAATAAAGAAGAGAAGGAACAAATTTTAGAGATTTGTGAGGATTATAGTGAAATTTTCTATTTAAAAGGAGACACTTTAACAGCAGTGGATAGGCAGATAGCTGAACATAACATACCTACGCAAAGGGAACAACAACCTATCCATCAGAAACAATATAGACTACCATTAGCTCACAAAGAAGTTGTGAAGAAACAAATAAACGATTGGATAGATAATGAAATAATCAAAGAATCGGTATCTCCATGGAATTTTCCAATTCTAGTAGTACCAAAGAAATCAGATGACGGCAAGCCTAAGCATCGAGTAGTCGTAGATTTCAGGATGCTAAATGAAGTCACAGAAGGTGATGCATTTCCTTTACCAAACATTAATGAACTTTTGGATTCTCTAGGTAACTCAACGTACTTTACCACTATAGATTTAGAGCAAAGTTACCATCAGATAAAAGTAAAGGAAGAAGACAGAGAAAAGACGGCTTTTTCTACAGATTGGGGTCATTACGAGTTTGTCAGAATGCCATTTGGATGCAAAAGATCGGCACCAGCTTTTCAGAGACTTATGAATAACGTGTTAGTAGGGCTACAAGGTTTAAAATGTTTAGTTTTTCTAGATGACATCATTATTTTCGGAAACAGTCTAGAAGATCATAACAAGAAATTAAAGGAAGTTTTTGAAAGAATAAGAAGATACAAATTAAGGATTAAACCAGCAAAGTGCAATTTATTAAGGCGAGAGGTGAATTATTTAGGACATGTAATTTCTAAGGACGGTGTGAAGCCAGACCCGAATAAGATAGAAGTAATACAAAATTATTCGAAACCAAAGAACCAAAAGGAGTTAAGATCATTTTTGGGTTTAGCGAACTATTACAGAAAATTTATTGAAAATTATTCGAAAATTGCACAACCACTAAATAGTTTATTGAAAAAGAATCAGGAATATAGATGGGGTGATAAACAACAAGAAGCTTTTGAAAAATTAAAGGAAGGATTAACCAACCCTCCAGTACTTATATATCCAGATACAAGCAAACCTTATGTACTAACAACAGATGCAAGCGGTTATGGGATAGGAGCAATTCTCAGCCAAGGTCCAGTAGGACAAGATTTGCCAATTTCTTATGCAAGTAGAACTCTGAATCAAGCGGAAATGAGATACTCAACAATAGAAAGAGAACTGTTAGCCATAGTATGGGCATGTAGACACTTCAGACCATATCTACTAGGAGCGAAATTTAAAATTGTCACAGATCATAGACCATTGACTTGGTTATTTAAAGTAAAAGATCCAGGAAGCCGATTGTTGAAATGGAGATTGAAATTAGAAGAGTATGACTACGAGATCGAGTATAAAGCAGGAAAGGAAAACACTAATGCAGATGCTTTGAGCCGAATCTACACAACAAGAAGAAAAGAAGAGGAAGAAGAAAAGAGTGAAGAAGAAATAAAGAAGGAGATTTTATACGAATGTCATGATGCACCCGCAGGAGGTCATCCGGGAATTAAACGAACAATTGCTAAAGTGAAGGACAACTTTGAATGGAAAGGAACCGATCAAGAAGTAAAAGAATATGTTCAAAGATGTACAGATTGTCAAAAGAATAAAACAACAGGAAGACTAAAAGTACCTATGGAAATAACGGATATCCATCATCAGTAAAAAAAACAAGGACCAAGGTACAACTTCGATGACTATCTACAGGAGCTAAAAGATAAATTAGGCACAACTAACAGAATAGTAAAGGAGAATTTAGAAAAGGGAAAGGCGAAATCAAAAATAAACTACGATAAGAAAACAAAAGAGGTAGACTTTAAAGTAGGGGACAAAGTATTACTATTCGACGAAATGTTAAGAAGGGGAAGATCAAAAAAATTAAATACTAAATGGAGAGGTCCCTATAAGATAGAAGGAGTAGATTCAAGAACTAATGTTACACTAAAGGTTGGGAGAAAATTTTTGAAAGTTCATAAAAATAGAATAAAACATTTTGTAGACTAAAGTATGTACTATGTGAAAGGGTAGAAGAAGCAAAGGATAGGAGTTAGATATCAGGATTTACAAGTAATGGTTGATACTTTAATAGGGAATACAAGTAGCAAAGAATTCTTAATAGAACAACTTATAGGACATAGACAAAAGAGAGGGCTAATAAATGTGATAGGGTTATTGTCCAAAATATTATTTGGTACCCTAGATGAAACAGACGCGGAACAATATTCAAAACAAATCAAACAGTTAGAAGATTCTCAAAAGAAAAATTATAGAACTAAATGGTAAACAAATTCAGATATTCAACTCATCCCTATATAAATTATCCAAGGAAATTAAACAATTAAAAAAAAAAAATGGAGTATTAGAAAACTCAACAAAGGAAATAAGACTAAATTTAAATGAATTTGAAACCAACCAACAGAAGGTTAACTTATTAAATCTAGCTAAGGAGGATTTGAATGAACATATAGCTGTCTTTGCATTGATATTACAAGACTTAAACGAAGAAATAAATGAAATACTGGCTTGTTTAACGCAAATAAAATTGGGGAAAATATGCTTAACTTTAATAACACCAAATGAATTAATAACTCAATTAAAACTAGCATTACCAAGACTAAAAGAATTTAAATTTTATTTAGAAATAAAGGATGAAAATAAATAATAGATTGAACCATATGCAAACAGGAAAATGAATTTAATTTAATTCACACGACTGGTAACTGCGAAAGTCAATTTTTGGCAAATCCTGAGAAAGGAAAGCTAGCAGAATTATGTGAAAATTCCGTAAACATCTTCAATTTGAAATCAGTATATTTCCAAAAGTTAAGGGAAGTCAATGAGTGGATTGTAGTTACCGCAGGACAGGAAAATGTTAATTTAAATTGTAAAGCCAGAAGTGAAACAAGTAATTTAATTTTGAAAGACTCAGGAATTTTAAGATTAAAAGAAGGATGTGAAATAACTAATAAAAACAAAATTATCAAAACTGTTAATATAAGCCCGACCATATAGAAAGAGAATATACAAATATCATGTTTTAAAATAGGGAGTAGATTATTATGTTATTAAACTATTAAGTGATTATATCAATGTTAGTTTTTCATTAATATTATTATTAAGTAAGACCTACTGAATACTTTGAAAATATATAAAAAAAGGGGGAGACAAGAATAACTTATTTCGAACGCCTAATTAATCATTTTGGAAGTCAATCTGGATCTACCTTAGAACGATGTAACATCTCCAATTATACGGACTAAAAGTGAAGTGAAAGTGAAGTGAAAATAATTAAAAGCAGAGTAAAGTGTAGATATAAGAAAACAAATATATGTAACTAAGTTAAGGAGTTAAAAACAAAATTGTAACTTTGTTTTTAACAACAGACTAAGAGGGGAGGTTTGTTATGGACCCTCACTCACACACACAAAAATTTTAATAATAATATTAGAAATATTTTATATTACATTAGTCATTGACTTGCTCTCTCTCTCTCTCTCTCGGAATGACAAGTATGAATCATAATCTATTTACCTTATATAAAGAAGAGTCCTATTTCAAGCAATTAAAAAGAACTATTAATTAATAGTTTTGTTTATCGGAAAATAAATCATTATTTATTACACAATTAAAAAGGAATTAAAAACTAGACTTTGCCCTGACGAACACGTGTCGTCTCTAGTAAGGAATTTAATAGATAAATTCCTCTTTCATTTTACATAGGCGCGTGTCCGGTGTCAAGTATCATGACCGGATACCCAGGAGACAGGAATCCGAAACCCTTGCTAGATTATGTGAAAAATTAATATATTAATTGTAAAATCATCAGATTCCTAATGGACAAAGTCCACTCAAATCGTCGCCGCAAGGTGACAAAAGGGGCTATATAAACCCTCAGAGAGCGAGCAAGAGTTAATATACCTTTTGAATGCGTACAAGTAACTTCTCACATTTATACTTTAATATATCTTTTGAATGCAATCAATGTAACAACTCTTTAACTCTTAATTTTAATTCTTAAATTTTATTCGTAATCTTTATCTTTTCTTGTAACAACTGTATCTTACACCGAAAATAAAATCAAATTTTACATATCAACTATATAGTTTACTTTTGGGGAAAGTATAAATCCCCTGGTGGCAGCAATACATAAACAACAACAGCAACCCAGAATTTGGGTGAGACCAGAACCACAACATTAGTGGACGGTGGAAACGACCATCCACAACATTGGTCAGCAGCGGTGAGACCGATTCACAACATTGGTGGGCAGCGGTGAGACGATTCACAACAGTATATTCAATTTCATAAATTCCATTATTTCATTCAACAGATAATACATATAACAAAATCGAAACTCTCTAAATTTCACACCTCATTAATAAACACACACACACACCCACAGACAAACGAAAAAAATCTGGTGTGACTGGCGCACAGCACACAACTTTCTCTTACCTTCGGTAATCGAAAGTTGTGTTCTGTGCTTGTCACACCAGATTTTTTGTGTCGACATGTATTTAGTTCCCGGTAGTAGGGAATATTTGAATTCAGATGTAAAATTTATAAGTATGGGAAAATATTTATATTTTGTTACCATGGCAACCATTTCTCCTATCTTTCCTATGAAGCACAAGAGTAAAGTGTGCTTCAAACAATTTTGAGGGCAAAACGAGAATATACAGTTGAAAGAGCATCTAAAAAATAATTGATTTTTGAATTTTAATCAAAATCGTTAGAGCGAATTTTGAGAAAATCGAAAAAAACTGAAAAAGTACATCAGTAAAGTACTAGTAGTCTTTGGGCGATTTTGATTAAAAGCTTATTTTTCCGGTCCCGGGGGGTGATTAACTTAAATATAAAATTTCAGCCTCATAGCTCAATTCCTTCATGCTTAAAATTGAACACACACCCACCCACACACCCACCCACCCACCCACCCACCCACCCACAGACAGACCATGTCGCGAAAACCACTTTTTTGGATTCAGGGGACCTCAAAACGTAAAGATCCATCAAAATCTCGACATCGAATTTTTGACATGAATCCAATACTTTCTCTCTATATATATATTACATATATACATAGGTAAGAGAAAGTAAAAAAATAGAATTAATTTAACGTTCTCTTTTAATAATAGTTTATATAAAGGGAATAATTTTTCTCTCTCCTTTTTTTTTAGATAGAGAGGTAAATTAATTTATTTAAGTGTGGTTGTAAAATTTTATCTTTATCAATTGTATTCATTAGGCTCTATTTGAGTTTGTATAATAAAAGAGGATGTGTTTGAGGTGAAGGTTTAATAGAAGTTTATCTGGCATTTTAGCCAGGTCCCCTGGAGGCTATAAAGTTCATGGCCAGAGGCCATGTCCGGCCCGGCCTAATGTTCCAGGCTGCAGATGCTGTCTGTGTTTGTCGCTCGCTAAAAGAAAATAAATTCATTTTGAAATTAACCTAAGACTAACAATAATAAAAAAATCTGGTGTGACTGGCGCACAGCACACAACTTTCTCTTACCTTCGGTAATCGAAAGTTGTGTACTGTGCTTGTCACACCAAATTTTTGTGTCGACATGTATTTAGTTCCCGGCAGTAGGGAATATTTGAATTCAGATGTAAAATTTATAAGTATGGGAAAATATTTATATTTCGTAACCATGACAACCATTTCTCCTATCTTTCCTATGAAGCACAAGAGTAAAGTGTGCTTCAAACAATTTTGAGAGCAAAACGAGAATATACATTTGAAAGAGCATCTAAAAAATAATTGATTTTTGAATTTTAATCAAAATCGTTAGAGCGAATTTTGAGAAAATCGAAAAAAACTGAAAAAGTACATCAGTAAAGTACTAGTACTCTTTGGCCGATTTTGATTAAAAGCTTATTTTTCCGGTCCCGGGGGGTGTTTAACTTAAATATAAAATTTCAGCCTCATAGCTCAATTCCTTCATGCTTAAAAGTGAACACAGACACACCCACCCCCACCCACCCACCCACCCCACCCACCCACCCACCCACCCACAGACAGACCATGTCGCGAAAACCACTTTTTTGGATTCAGGGGACCTCAAAACGTGAAGATCCATCAAAATCTCGACATCGAATTTTTGACATGAAACCAATACTTTCTCTCTCTATATATATATTACATATATACATAGGTAAGAGAAAGTAAAAAAGTGTTAATTTATGATTGATAGAAATTTACTTTGGTATAACAATTATTACGTAAGCCTCTTCTGAGGTATTGTAGCTTCAGGTAATAGACGTCAATATGATCGCACTTGAAGTATCTTTTTGTTACAATTTAGGGCTTTAATCCATTTAATGCAGAGTATTAAAAAATAAGCATGAAAGTTGCAAAAATTTTCTCACTTTTATTTGAGAGAAAGTATTGCATTCATGTCAAAAATTCGATATCAAGATTTTGATGGATATACACGTTTTGAAGTCCCCTGAATCTAAAAAAGTGGTTTTCTCGACATGGTCCGTCTGTCTGTGTGTCTGTCTGGGTTCAATTTAGAGCATGAAGGAATTGAGCTAGGAGGTTGAAATTTTATATTTAAATTATGCACCCTGCTGAGGCGTGAAAATAAGCTTTTAATTAAAACCCAGCAAAGAGTACTTGTACTTTGCTGATGTACTTTTTCAGTTTTTTTCGATTTTCTCAAAAATTCTCTCCAAAGATTTTGATTAAAATTCAAAAATCAATTATTTTTTAGATGCTCTTTAAAATATATATTCTCATTTTGCCATTAAAATCTTCTGAAGACCACTTTACTCTTGTACTTCATAGGAAAGAAAGGAGAAATGGTTGCCATGGTAACAGAATATAAATATTTTTCTGTTTATAAAATTTACATCTTGAATTCAAATGTACCGTACTGATGGAAACTAAATATATGTCGCCACAAAAAAATCTGGTGCGACCAATCACACCAGTTTTTTAGAAGACCTCAAAACATCAAAATCTGGACATCAAATTTTTGAAATTATTCCAATACTTTTTCTCTCTATATTACATATTACATATTACATATATAGGTAAGAGAAACTAAAATCAACATTGGTGGATAAATGTGGGCAGGAGCAGCCAATAAATAGACTCTGTATGCAGACTCAATCACCGGAGACGTTTCGGTTCCTTTTATTTAAGAACCATCTTCAGTCCTTAGATTGAAATAAAATTGCACAGAGTTAGTCAGTGTTATAGGCATATACATTGTTGTTTCGTCATAAGAATGGTACAGATGTATATTTTGGGTCAAAATGTTTTACGATGGTTACACTGGTGAGTATCATATATCAATGATTGATATATGATACTCACCAGTGTAACCATCGTAAAACATTTTTGACCCAAAATATACATCTGTACCATTCTTATGACGAAACAACAATGTATATGCCTATAACACTGACTAACTCTGTGCAATTTTATTTCAATCTAAGGACTGAAGATGGTTCTTAAATAAAAGGAACCGAAACGTCTCCGGTGATTGAGTCTGCATACAGAGTCTATTTATTAGCTGCTCCTGCCCACATTTATCCATCTATACATCTCACAGCCACTATTTCGAACATAAAATCAACATTGTTACGAATTGTGTGTGACAATTTGTTATGTACAGTGACGGACAATATTAAGTCCCCACCCTATGCCTACCTGACTTTAGAGCCCTGCACGTAGGCAACCATTTACGGAGGTCTGTCTATTGTGTTGCCTTCAAATGGACATTCCTCTGCAATTCTATAAAATCTATATTTTAATTTGGAAAGCAGTGAATTGATCTGATTTTAAAAAAATGGGGCTTATAAAAACGTGAAAAATAAAATATTTCAGATAGCAGCAGTTGCGTCAATATTTAAAATTAAATATCTGGCTACGAACTTGTTTCTTTAATCTTAACTTTTCTATTATTAATATTTATTTATAGGATCGAAACGTAGCTTATTTTTAATAAAAATCTTTGACCTGATAAAGTTTGATTTCTTTTTTACTTACATCATCGGATGCTTGTATTCTTTTAACGTCAAACAGTTGTGACGTCATTAAATGACATCATTACATTATAAAAGAATGCAGACCCAATAATTATTCATTATTTACCCTCAGAGCGTTTTGTTCCTATATATTTTCCGAATAAATTACAAAGATAGCTCAAAGTTATTTACATAAGGTAAATGAATTATGCTTTCCCCCGTTCCCGGTTGGTGCGGTGCCCGCCACAGGTGTCTAAATAAACTACACTCCAGTGCTCTTCCTCATAAGCTAATCCAGTTACCTTGAAATAAGATTAAAATCAAGTGCTCCATCAAAGAGGAGAGTTGCATTAAAATTTATGAATTTAAGGATTTATTTATTTCAAGACGAGATAAGTTCAAATAAAATAAGGATAAATTTTAAGAAAATAAAATTTCTCTTCATCAAAGGGTTTTTTTATGTTTCCTTAGACGCATCGATGATTCTCTTACCTTAGTTGTGTGTGCTGTACTTATCACACCAGATTATTTGTGTAGTGGTAGATTTAGTTTCCCATACATAGTACCTTAGTTAACTTGACCACTTTCACTTCCTAAGTAAAAAAAATAAAAATCTGGTGTGACTGGCGCACAGCACGCAACTTTCTCTTACCTTCTGTAATCGAAAGCTGTGTTCTCTGCTTGTCACACCAGATTTTTCGTGTCGACATATATTTAGTTTCCGCCAATATATTAGAATTCATGATGTAAAATTTATAAACATGGGAAAATATTTATATTTTATTACCATGGCAACCATTTATCCTATCTTTCCTATGAAGCACAAGAGTAAAGTGTGCTTCAAACAATTTTGAGGGCAAAACGAGAATATACATTTGAAAGAGCATCTAAAAAATAATTGATTTTTGAATTTTAATCAAAATCGTTAGAGCGAATTTTGAGAAAATCAAAAAAAAACTGAAAAAAGTACATCAGTAAAGTACTAGTTCTCTTTGCTCGGTTTTGATAAAAAGCTTGTTTTCACGCTCCAGGGGGCGTGTTTAATCTAAGTATAAAATTTTAACCTTGTAACTCATTTCCTTCATGCTTAAAGGCATCACACAGACAGGCTATTTTGCGGCGCCCAGTTTTTTGGAACGTGTACTTCCATCAAAATATCGACATTGACTTTTTGACATGAATCCAATACTTTCTCTACTAATAGCTTCTCTTTTGTATTTAGCCCTCCCCGGTTCATTTGCTAATTTTATATTCCAAACGATAAACATTTCAAAAAATGAATAAAATGTATTATTAATGAGGAATGAATGCTTTTTTTTTCATTGTACTCATACATAAATAATAATTCGAATACTTTTCGAGTTAAAATTACGTGACTAATTGACATTTATAAATATTTTAAAATATGAATGAGAGCCTGTGATAATGATATCAAAGAAAAACAAAAGGGCGATGACAGAAGCGACATTCCAACTCATAAATGGCATGCAAATTGAACTCAATCAGTATTTACAATAATAATATCATATTTTGTTAAATTTCTTGTTGGTTGCTTGAAGTTTTATTGCAATTGAATGTTTCCAACTCGAACTTAGTCCTCGGGCTTGGGGTATTTGGTAGCGTGCCTGCCTCGTATTCAAGGGTCGCGGGTTCGGATCCCAGGCAGTCCGATGATTTTATTTAAACCATTTGGATACCTTAAATAAGAATGCCTGGACCCCCAATAGAGCATTACTAAAATACTGAGTAAAAGTCTTATATGGCCTAAGTTGCCGAAAAGACTGTGTATGTGTGCGTGTTAATGGAAAAAGAAAAAAAGAAACTCCAATTTAGAAAT
>JAKCPI010008229.1:0-53792 GCA_023213315.1 Euborellia annulipes
ATATATAAAATTCTTATAAAGCAGTTACTGAATTTGATTCCAGTTGTACTTTTAATCGCCATTTAAACTAACCTCAAATTAGAGGTTATTAAACGAATATTTGTTCATTAATTTTTTTTAATATATGAACGAAGAGATTTAATCATAAAATTTGCATTTAAAAAAATAAACAATTGTTCTAATTATAAAAAAATCTGATGTGACTTGTGGTAATTGAAAGATGCTTGTCAATCCAGATTTTTGTGCCTACATGTATATATGAAAAAAATCATTAAACAATTTTGAAATCAAAATGAGTATATATATACATTTTAAAGATCATCTAAAAAAAATAATCGATTTATATATTTTAATCAAAATCGTTAGAGAAAATCGAAAAAGTATTCAAACAGTATGGGGCCTACACTCAATAAAGTAGAGTACTCTTTGGTTGACTCTTAATTAAGAAGGATAATTTCGCGTCTCAGGGAGTGTATCTAACTTAATTTTCAACTTCATACCTCTTTTCCCCTCTTTGCTTTAAATTGAAAGAAAGAGACATACAGGCAAACAAACATATAGACAGACAGAGCATTTTGCGGGGATCCACTTTTTGAAATCAGGAAGTCTCCATACGTGTATTTCTATCAAAAACTCGATATTAAATTTTTGACATGAATGAAATACTTTATATATATTAAAATAAAGGCCTATAAAAAAGTTATAATTCAATATTCAGAAACCTATGGTGGATTGCATTCTAGTCATTTAGAAAAATGATAATAATTAGCATTAAATATAATTACAAGAATATCTAATGAATATGATCTTTTCACAGCCAAATGGATCAATGAATATTTTTTAAAGGTCAATACAGGCAGATAGAGATAGGAGAGGGAAAGTAATGACGAGTTAATGTGACAGACGTCGCTAATAGTAGGCCACTATGCTTTAAATTTTCGAATGAACTTCAGAATTATAATAATATTTTAGGTTATAATACCATCAACTTGGTAAATTTAAATCCTTCTAAGAATTTTAATATTTAGTTAAATATCCTGAAAAGTTATGAAAATGAGAAAAATCATTTTATTTAAAACTTTGCAGTGCAACAAAATTCTTTTGATCCTTTGAATCCTCTCTGGTTTTTAAAATCACTCGTATACAAAATTCAACTTTTAAGCCCATTATTTATAACAAGCAAAATGAATACTTTATGAAATAATTTTTTTTATTTCGCACAATGGCAAAATTATTTTTTTCAGTGGAAGTAAGAAAGACTTACCGACAGGCCTAAAAACATTAGTTAGCATTAGTTCAAATATGCGATTACTTAATAAACGTAGATAAGTGGGAGTTCTAAGACTAGAAATCTTTCTTCCCCCCCCGAGTTGAGACAATATAAGAAGTCAAATTAAATCAAATTGAAATAAACATTGTAATATAATTTATTTGATACCCCAATAGAAAGGAAAAATAAATTTTTAAAAAATAAATAAAAATAAACGCGGCGAAAGCTCGGATTGGTGATTAGGCGGGTCGTTTTGGCCATTTTTTTTCGGAGCGAAATGTAATACCCTGGCAAAAAGTGGCCTACCCATTTACGGACATTACAGATATAAATTTTTTATATCTTCTGTGAGAATTTTTACCCTCAAAGTTTCGAAATTTCGACTTAAAATCCCAAAATTGTCAGTTAGTTTAGTTTGGATATAAAGCGACCATATTTTTGAATAACGAAATGTCAATTGCAATGGAAACTGACATTCTAGCCTCAAAAATTTCAGTCATATGCCCCTGGAAGGGGCCAGCGATGCATCCTCTCGGGCTGAAAATGGGGCCTCTTTTACTTTCTCTTACCTTTATATATATGTTAATATATAGAGAAAGAAAGTATTGGATTCATGTCAAAAATTCAATGTCGAGATTTTGATGGATATAACTGTTACATGTTTTGAGGTCCCCTGAATCCAAAAAATTGGTTTTCGCGACATGGTCTGTCTGTGAACAACATATCTCAAAAATGAAAAGAGCTAGGAGGTTGAAATTGTATATTTAAGTTAGGCACCCCATGGGACGTGACACGAAGCTTTTGAACAAAATCGACCAAAGAGTACTAGTACTTTACTGATGCAATTTTTCTGTTTTTTCGATTTTCTCTAAAATCGCTCTAACGTTTTTTTTTTTTAATTCAAAATCAATTATTTTTTAGATTGTCTTTAAAATGTATATTCTCATTTTGTCATTGAAATCTTCTGAAGACCACTTTATTCTTGTACTCCATAGAAAAGATAGGATAAATGGTTGCCATGGTAACAAAATATAAATATTTTCCCATACTTATAAATTTTACATCTTGAAATTCGAATGTACTGTACTGTCGGAAACTAAATACATGTCTACACGAAAAATCTGGTGTGACCAGCACAGAACACAACTTTCGATAACCGAAGGTAAGAGAAAGTTGTGTGCTGTGCGCCAGTCACACCAGATTTTTGAGAAAATAGACATTACCTGCATTCAACTAAGAATCTATAAATAGGTAGATGGAGTAGATCCAATGTTTTCGGTTAGAGGCGGCCAAGGTCCAACTTGAATATCTGATTCAGCAGAGGAGTTATTTTGTTGGTGTACTTGCCGAAATAAATCATTTCATAATCTGGCAAATTTTGCCTAAAATATTCAATGATGAAGATGATGTGAATTTATTTTAATTTCGTCGTATTTCGCCGCATTTGTTATTATAGACACATTTTTGTTTATTAATTATTTATTAAAAATATAAATACTGTACAACGTTTCGACTGCTTATTCTGCAGCCTTTCTTAAGTGTGCACTTGCTCCGACTCAGGGAATAATATTAATTATTTCTCATAATAATTGGCCTCATACGCCGAGAGGGCAAATTAGAAAAAAATTGTCTTGAATGAAAATGACATTGTTCCATTAAAGCAGAAACACGTCAATGTTGAGACACTTCCATTTGACTATCTGAAACTTATTTTGTAATTGAGGGCTCGCTGGTGTAGTGTAGTGAGCTAGGGTGTCAGCTTCTGCAAAGAAGATCCCTGTTCAAATCCTTGGCGTGCGGGATTTTTCATTAAATAAAAATATTTATTTAATGTAAACAAATCCTCAAGCAAGCCCTGGATTGGAATATAGGATCTCACCACAATAGCCCTCAGGCAACTCTACGAGGAGAGGGAGTTGCTGTGACATCCCGTCCTGTGGAAGAGACGTAAAAAGATTCCCTCTCAGTGATGCATTCTTCGAAAGGAGAAGGCTACACGCCGGTGCTGAGGGAGTCCCTCCTCAAACTAGGACATTCTCCCAAGCATAGAAGAGGCTGGATATAAGGAGCCGGTTGGAGCCAGAAATAAGGATTAGTTCACTAGCTAGAGACGAAAGCAGGAGAAGGAGTTAGAGATAGGAAATGATGTAACTTCACGGGGTGCCGGTAGATGGCTACGGCCAGAGGCCGGTTGGGTTTGAGGTGTGTGTTTTTGTGCACGAAAGCACCTCGGGCAAATAAACGGGGATCCCGATAGGAATTTCAAATAAATAAAAAAAAATTTGTAATTTTTTTTATTAAAACAAAAATTGTAAAGTGAAATAATATCGAAAAATATTAAAGAGAAAGAGATTTTTATTTATGTAAACATTTTATAATTTCTATTATTTTTTTCTTATTCCCTTTTATTGCATTTTTTCTAGAATGAATAAATAAATGCTTAGTGAGATTAATTTTTTGAGTGAATTGTTTTGAACATATATCACACTTGAAAGGTTTCTGGCCTGAATGAATACGTAAATGGCTAGTGAGAGAAGATTGATGCTTGAATTGTTTTGAACATATATCACACTTGAAAGGTTTCTGACCTGAATGAATAGATAAATGTCTGGTGAGATGATGTTTATGCTTGAATTGTTTTGAACATATATCACACTTGAAAGGTTTCTGGCCTGAATGACTAAGTAAATGTCTAGTGAGAGAAGATTGATGCTTGAATTGTTTTGAACATATATCACACTTGAAAGGTTTCTGGCCTGAATGAATAAGTAAATGGGTTGTGAGATTAGATTTGTGATAAAATTGTTTTGAACATATTTCACACGTGAATGGTTTCTGGCTTGAATGAATACGTAAATGGCTAGTGAGATTAGATTTTTGAGTGAATTGTTTTAAACATATTTCACACTTGAATAGTTTCCGGTCAGAATGAATACGTAAATGGATAGTGAGATAAGATTTTTGAGTGAATTGTTTTGAACATATTTCACACTTGAATGGTTTCTGGCTTGAATGAATACGTAAATGGATAGTGAGATAAGATTTTTGAGTGAATTGTTTTGAACATATTTCACACTTGAATGGTTTCTGGCCTGAATGAATACGTAAATGGCTAGTGAGAATAGATTTCCATTTAAATTGTTTTGTACAAATCTCACATGTATAAGTTTTCTTACAATACATTTTTTTGTTGGCAAATGACATGCTTGAATGTTTCTTTTTTGAATCTGATGGATTCTTTTGTTTTTCATTTTTATTCTTTAATTTTTCTTTTTTGTTTTTTTCTAAAGATTCTTCTTTTTCTGGAAATGAAATGTCTTAATTAAAAATCAACAAAAAGTAAAAGGACACTAATAAATATTTTAAATTGCTTTTTATTACCTTTTTTTGATGGTTTTTTAAGAAAATCAAAATTTCTTTTATCTACTCTTTGTATAATGTTTGATAAACATTTTTTCGAATGCTTCCATAGAAAATATAAGTTTATAAAGTTGGTCTTACAATGAATACATGGGAAGACTGGACCTAAAGAATCAAAAATCAAGAATAATAATACAAATAGGTAAACGATATATGGACCGTTTATTTTGAAAGTGGTGTAAGTCCAATTTTTTAAAAATCTGAGTTATCACATAATTCATGCTTAATTTAATGTAAATTTTCTATGTATAACTAGCTAGTGGCAAATTCCTTAAAAAATTGCCATGTTTTGTACAATTGAAAAGTGGTCGGTAAAAGAAATTGTGTATTCGTTGATTATGAAAGTGGTGTAAGTCCAAATTGAGCTAGGTAGCTTAGCAGATGGTTGCCTGTTAGTAGCCTGTTATTGTGCATTTGTTTATAAACTTGTTAAGAATTACTAGCAGAGGCGTCATTTGTGGGGGGGGGGGTAGGGTAGGACATTTGCCCCCCTCCTCCCTAAGTATTATTCTACCTAAATAAAATATATCTACGAAATTGTACAAAATTAAAAAATTAATTAAATTAAATACATTTTGGCCAAATTTGAGATACCTATTTGTAAGAAAATTGAAGTGAGAAATTCGAAAAAAAAGTTTGCCTCCCCCCTCCAAGAACATGTTGAAATGACGCCACTGGTTACGAGATTAGGTTACTTATTACTATAAAGATATCAAGTAGTTATGATCTTAAATACTTCCTAAATTAGATATTGATAAAGAAGTAGAAACATTGACCGACTTCATATCATTTGTCTAGATTTTTAAATTAACAGATATGCAAACCTTTCATTTTCTCGAAACAATAGAAAATGGACTTACACCACTTTCAAAATAAACGGTCCATATATGTATATATGTTTGATCTGTCGTCACCACCATCATAGAGCCACTTGTTTATTCTTTATTCATGCCAAATTTTAGGCGTGATCCTATATGACGGTAAAGTAAATTTTTATTAAAATTAGGAAGTTTTCAGGGAGAATTCACCCTACCTTCCCTTTATTATTCTAAAAGAGGTGGCGGTAAGCCAATTTGATCGAGATATATGCCAAAATAAGGAAAATTTTGAAGAAATACAAGGACCACATTAACCATTAAAAATATATATTTTTACTTACTTTTTGGGTTTTTTCTTTCTCCATTGTAATTTAGATGACAAAAACCTTGCGTCTGACCTATTCTGATTGAGATAAGTAAAGAAATTTATTAAATGGAGTTGAAAATATAAAAAATAATTTTATCAAAAATTGTTTATTTTTTTTTTTTTTTAATAAACAATGATAAAGGAGCTAACTTCAGATGATAATTGAAAAAAAAAAAAACAAAGAATAATTTTTTCGGTTAATATTCAGAATAAAGTGGCAAGCTTTCGCACTGGCTGACTAGTTTACACTTTTGACCACTTTTGACATTAGCTCAACATTCATGAATCTTTCGTTTTTTTTTTTTCATTTAGGCATGCTATTTGTTTTGTCACTAAGGCCGAGAATTCCCTAGTTTTTTTTAAATTTTCTTTAATCGAAGGAAACCGAACTGCAACCGAAGGACCGAAACAATTAGGTCGTGTCCCCTGAAGTTGTTTTGTCACTAGTGTCGACTTCGGTTCGGTTTCGGATCGGTTCGGCTCGTCTCAGTTCGGTTCGAAACCATCCAGTTAGAAGCTATTCGGTAGCCCTTAAAAAAAAATTTTCGGACCCTTCGGGCCCGAAAATTTTTTTTTAAAAGCTACCGAATCGCTTCTAACTGGATGGTTTTGAACCGAACTGAGCCGAGCCGAACCAAACCGAACCGAACCGAAGTCGAGAATTCCCTAGTTGTTTTGAATTTTTTTCTAAAAATAAAATAACCGAACTTAAAACCGAAGGTCTCGAGCCGCCTCCGGCGGCTCTCGGACAAGGGATCCCTGCAAGTTCTATAAAATATTCTGGATGAATATTTTTAAATCTAAAACAGAACCGACCTTAATTAACCGAGGTCTCGAGCCGCCTCCGGCGGCTCTCGGACAAGGGATCCCTGCAACTTCTTTAATATATTCTGGATGGATATTTTTTATTTAAATTTAAATATAAGAACCAAAAGACACGGGTCTCCATCGGTGGCCCGCGGACCCAAAGATGTTCTTAATAAGTGTAGCAAACTCGAGCCTTTTTACTAAAAAAAAAAAGTCAGTGAATACTTTAACTTTTAATACAACATGAAGTTAGCTCCTTTATCGTTCAATATTAAAAAAATAAACAATTTTCGATAAAATTATTTTTTATATTTTCAACTCTATTTAATAAATTTCTTTACTTATCTCAATCAGAATAGGTCAGACGCAAGGTTTTTGTCATCTAAATTACAATGGAGAAAGAAAAAACACAAAAAAGTAAGTAAAAATATATATTTTTAATGGTTAATGTGGTCCTTGTATTTCTTCAAAATTTTCCTTATTTTGGCATATATCTCGATCAAATTGGCTTACCGACACCTCTTTTAGGCTAATAAAGGGAAGGGAGGGTGAATTCTCCCTGAAAACTTCCTAATTTTAATAAAAATTTACTTACCGTCATATAGGATTTAGCCAAATTTTATTTTAAAGATTTCAAATTTCGATCCTTTCGAGAGAACATGTAAATATTTATGTTGAGAATGATCTAAACATGCACGTTTATATTTTAGAGCATATGCCAAAGATTATTAAAAAGATACAAATTAAATATAAATTAATTTATATTTTATATATGTAAAAAAGAAAAATAAATGACAGAAGAGAAAGAGAATAGGTTATAAAATAAAAATGAATTACCAATGTGAATTGGATATTTGATATCGTCGTTAGAAATATCTTCTTGCTTAATATTTGACATCTTTGTAGCAGTTAATCGACAGAATTTTTAATATTAAATTATAATTCAATAATTCTAATATTAACAGACGAATAATATTACAATGAGTAAATCAATCTATTCGCTGCTATGGAGCCAAGGAATCAGGGAATAAACAATGGAATAATAAAATATGGAGCATGGGACTGCAACACAGATATGTTAAAAGTTGTCCACAAGCTTTACGCCCCCTTCCATATGTTTCTGCGAACTAACTTTGAGCGCAAAAATTAAACAGAAATTTTGTGTCAAATTAACGCTCTCTAAGCCCTCGGGGCGTGGTGTAGAGGTTAGCGTGCTAACCTCGTATACCAAACGTCGCGGGTTCGGACCCCAGTCAGTTCGATGATTTTATTTAAGCCAATTGGATACCAAATGGCTTAAATAAGAATGCCTGGACCCCATATATGTATATTAAAATCAAATCGTAAATGTCTTCAATGGCCTGATTTGCCGAAAAGACAGTGTGAATGTGTGTGAGTGTGAGTGAGAAAAAAGTGTGAATGTTAAAAAAAAAAAAACGCTCTCTATGGCCGTAGTTCCAACTAAATATATCACTTTCGAATATCAAAAAAAAGGCTATAAGTTGTAGATAATTTAAATAGTTTTAATTTAAAAAAATTTGAGGACAGACAGACACTAAATATATCTCGACACAAAAAAAATATGGTGTGACAAGCACAGAAGACAACTTTCGATTACCGATTACCGTAAGCGAAAGTTGTGTGCTTTACGACCAGTCACAGCAGATTTTTTTAAATTTTGGAATTTTCATTCAAATTCAAGTTCAACAAAATGCCATTAGATGGAGTGAGAATTAATAATCAAATTGTGGCGACAGACTGTGAAGAAGATACGAATACGTTTCCTCTCATTTCTCCCCCGATTTAGCCTGGAGCCTGGAGATGGATAGGTGATACGATAAGTGATTATAGCAAAGATTTTTTTATTTATTTCAAGATCAAATGAATATGTTTTCTCAACAATATTGGATTATTTTTATTTCTTTTTGCTCTCTCTCGGTTAGTATTCAAACAAAATTAACTTTTTTTTTTTTTTAATAATTAAAAATTTATTTAATAAAAAATTTTCCTTTTCTTTAGTAGATAAAAATTTATTAATTGAAATCATGCGTTTCTCTTTATAAGGAAAACAAAAGCATAAACAACTAAATCTGTCAAAGTCTCCGCCTACTAGATCTAGGCAAGATCTGCTGATTTTATTTTATTTTGGATCAATCATAACAAAAGAATTTTAATTTATTTTAAATAATATTATATTCATAATTAACAATTGTAATTTAAGAATAAAATTATTCAAATATAAAATTTTCTCATATAATTTATTTAATTTTAATGTTTTTATAAAATGTATCATTTTTTTTTTTTTTAATTTAACCTTAATAAATTTTTAAAAAGTAAATAAAAAAAATACTACACAGGCCTTTATGAAAACTTTTTGCACAATAGTTAATCTTCAATTTCCTCATTTAATTAATCTCCTTACTAAGTTCATATCGTCGTACAGATACACAAAGAATGAATAAAATAATTTTATGTAATCATAAATTTTTTGTAAACGCCAAAAAAAATGATCGCTATTAAGCCATCTATCTGTTTGACCTCTAGGCTTTCACGATCTTGCCTGACCTTTCACTATTTTTTGTCTATATCATTTAAATATTGTAGAATATTTAGAATTAAAATATTTTTTAATTAATCTTAACTTTCAGGGATCGCAAAATTTTCCTAAAAAGCCTGGAGCGTCAATTTGTCATTTACAATTGGAAAATGAATCCAATTGTAATGAAAAGGATTATTGCCAATTGGTAGCCTCTTTATCAGGTATATGAAAACTATTTTTATTTTTTGATAATTGAGAGATTTAGAACAAAGTCAAAATACCGTTTAATAAAAATGAATTAAATACAGTAGAGCCAGTTGCGTAACTAGGTGAGGGCGAAGTGGGGCCGCCCCAGGCGCATCGAGCCTTTGGCGCCCCTCGATACCGACTTAAGGCGCTCTAGGGCATCTAAGATATAGCCCAGGGACTGTGATTTTATCATATTCTTTCCAAAGATTTTAAATTAACGTATATTACAACTTAAAAAAAAAACGGCGCCCAAGTTGAGCTTCGCACCCTCCGGCCTCAAAGGCTAGTTTCGCGGCTGAGTAGAGCCTTGGTCGGGCTAGCGTGCTGGCCTTCTATACCAAGAGTCGCGGGTTCCGATCACAGGCAGTCCGATGATTTTATTTGAGGGGGTCGAGGGGGGCCAGCCTTATTATAAAAATACTAGTATCGTTCTTATATGACATGAGTTGCCGAGAAGACTGTGTGTATGCGTGGGTGAATGTGAGTGGGAATGGTAAAAAGTTTTTTTTTTTATATACAGTAGAAAGAAGACTATTTTGATTCACACCCATTTCTTCCATGGTTTTTCTAAACAATAAAGATAATCCGCACATAATATGCACAATATACGAGGTCCAAGTCAATGTACTACATATTTTAGAAAAATTCCCTGTGTATTATGAAAAACCTATGGAATATATTATAGAAATATCCTAATATCTTAAATATTCTCAAGATTTATATGCGTATATGAATCAGATATTAGTATTCAAAACATCTAGATTCTTTTCGGACTTTAACTAAGTCAAAGAGGTATTATTTATTTCAATTGGATTGGTAGCTAAATCTAATTGAAATAAATTTTTGTCGCGGATGCGAACCCTTGACCTTTGTCAGAAAAGTGAGAAAAACCATACTTAACGTTAAAAAAAAACAATACGCGTCTTTCTTGCCAAAGTTTCGACGTAATTCGTGACATTTACACATAATAAACATTACATTGTACAAAAGTAGAGTTACTTAACGATAAAATATAAAGAGATTTACTTACCAGAAGGAATATCACATCGACTGGCACAAACACATTTTATGACAATTCAACAATCACTGACGCTATATTATTTGAATTATGCTAAACGCCGTTTGCTTCTAACTTCAGACTGTACTACGCCTGTTTATTCATGGCCATTGTTAGACATTATTTTCAGGTAATTTGACTGCTAATTCGACTTATGCCCACTCCAAGGTCTTTAAAATACACAGGTTGGCCAGAAACTAGTAAATAAACAATTTTCCGGTCACAGTTTTTGATTGGTTCACGTCATGAAGCTCCTCCTTGCATATATTTTTCTATGTAGCAGCATTGTTGACTGCCTATAACCTAATTCACATTCATTTTGTTTTGTTTGCAAAAAATTTTATAGTTTCTCACTAAACTAATTTAGACCCAAGTATTTATTCTGCTTTATTTATAATATACCGTATATAAATATTTATAAATGGTTTGTTCCGAAAGACCTTTTACAAAAAGAGGAGCTCCATGACGTCACTCCCTTGGAATGAAAAAAATGTAAACAAACCGAGTTTGACCCCCCTGACCCACTCTATCATCCGCTCCTGCTGGTGTATTAAGGAAGGAAACCACTTCTTCCAACTGGTACAATTTAATAAGATTTTTTTCCTTATACTTCAATTATATAAGGAAAAAGAGCCGGAGCAAACAAAAAATAAAGCTTCATATTGAGACGTTTCCGGGTTTATTTTCATTATCATCATTATTTTTTCAGCACATTGTCCGAAACTTCAATTTGATGGTTATAAAGCGTATCCAACTGGTAGATATAAAGTCTATTTAGATTTAATCGTTTGGGAAGATGCAAAAAAAGCATGTGAAAAGGACGGCGCTTATTTAACAATTATTGATTCCGAAGAAGAGGTAAAAGTTCTTAAAGAAGTAGTCCAAGCAAGCACACATATCTATACCTGGATGGGAACTTCTAAGAATAGTAAAGGAGATTTTGTTGATCTCTTTGGTATGGATTTTTTTATTTTCTCAAATATCCTTTGTTATTATTTGATTATTTTTTTTTTAAAGGGAGACCAGTCAAACCTTTCTGGGCACCAGATCAGCCGGATAATTGGCAAAATAATGAACCTTGTGGATGTCTGACAAGAGATGGTCTTATGAATGATTGCCAATGTCGTGTAATAATCCCTTATATTTGTGAGAAAAACTATTTTTAAATTAGGCCTAAATGTAAGCATTAGTAATTTCTTTTTTTTTTTTTTTTACTAAAGTCAAAGATTTGATTTTCGCTTTGTTTTATACTATTTTCTTAAAAATAAAAAACTAAAAAAAAAAAGATATTAGTAATTTTACTTTTTGTTTTGTTTTGCTTCCTTTTCGTATATGTGCAGTGGGAGCGAGAAAGCAATTTGAGGGGTGCGAGTTTTTTGTTTTTTCATTTTAACACTCACATTTTTACTTTCTCTTATTTCCCATGTTGTCTTGATTGAAAATGACGTTATTTCCTTAAAGCAGAAATATGTCAATGTCGAGAGTTTTATTTATATCTCATAAAGAGACTCTCCATTTCACTATCTATCTAAATTTTGAATTAAAACAAAAATTGTAAAGTGAAATCAGAGCTGGGGTACTCAGGACTTTTAGTACTTGAAAAAACTACTCAGCAAATTTAATTACTTCCAGTACTTGACTTAAATTTGATGTACTGATACTGAAATTTCCAGTACTTTTTCAAAAAAGTACTGGTACTACCCACACAGTACAAAATATTGCAGCAATGTTGCAGAAATATTGCGAATCTTGCAATTAATATTGCAGCAATATTGTTGCAATATTCCCATGTCCGCCTTTTTACAACATTGCAGAAATATTGCATCAATGTTGCTGCAATATTGAGCAAGATTGGCAATATTGCTGTTGCAGCATTCCAGCAATATTTTGTGCTGTGTAGGCAGAAATATTTTTCGGGGGGCCCGAACTCATTTTTAAATACCGCCCCCATAGATAAAAATATTTTTAAAATAACGGATATATCTCAGCCCCAAGGGCCCGGGCCTTTCTCTAAAAAGAAAAAATTTCGTTAAATTTTTTTTTTTTTAATCCAATTTTTTTTCTGAATTTTACCTGAGCCCCAGTCCAAAAGGCAGCGGTTCCTCCCCGCCTAACCTATGGTAGCGTTCTTTGGTGAGGCAGTGCTGCCAAATCGGATGTTGCCTTGGTTGAAAGGATCGAAAACAAAATTATTATATTAAATAAAATATATTTTCCAAAAATCAATTATAAATATAATAAAAAAAAAAAACGTTTTTAAAAAAAAAAGCTTTTATTTAATAACAGAAAAAAGACGCTATATTTTCAGCAATTTTTATTAATTATCAAGGCAATATTTCCAGATATTTCGGAGACACTATCGGCACTCCTTCTTCAGTGGATTCCACCTCATTCACCACTTTACGGCCCTTATAATTAAAACGCTTGGAAGCGACATGTTATATGACCAGCAATTATTAATCATTTTATTTAAATTGAACTAAAAAGAGAGAAATAATTTGATTGTTCTTGTTAAATTTGTTGAATATTTATGACTAAAATAAAAGCGTAGGGCTCATTTATAACTTAAAGAATTGTATATTCTCGGAATCACTTCGAGGCGCCCCACGCTTTTATTTTAAGTCATAAATATTCAACAATTTTAACAAAAACGATTAAATTATTTCTCTCTTTTTAGTTCCATTTAAGTAAAAGCATTTTATTAAAAAAGAATTTTTATTATATTTTTATTTTAAACTGTATAGTAGAGATAGAGAATTAAAAAAAAAGGAAGACAGGAAGCTTGAGGCATCAAATAAAGTACCACATTAGTTTGGTCTATTTTGATCAAAATAGCCATATATTGTTGTCATCCAAAATGACCCATAAGTATTAAATTTCACACTTCTAGCTCATCGGTATCCTAAACAAACACTAAAAGTTGGTAACCTTGAAAGAGTAAGTTAAATAAAAGAAAAAGAAAAATTATCCAGCAATTTTTTGTTTTGCGGAACATTTGGCGTCCCTTTGTGAGTAGCACCCGGGGCATGATGATCCCTCTTGCCCTCCCCTTGCTACGCCACTGTCTGTCTGTCACGCTCTATTTAGTAAACTTCCCGTTGAAATTTTATTTGAAATTTTATATGTATTAAGAGGACCTTCTAGAGATGACAGGAAAATTATTTTCATCCCGAAATTCCTAAAAGTTTTTGAGTTATTAATTCCTAAAGTTACGATTTCTCCCATAGGAAATGTATAGAGAAATATTTATGTTTTCATTGCAATTTGGTATTCTAAGAATGTAAACAAATCCTCAAGCAGGCATGATTAAGAAAAGGTAGGTGGACCCGAGCCAGCTGAGGGGATCCAGAGGAGCGAAGCCTGCCAAAGGCGCGGCTAGTGAATAGATAAATGACTAGTGAGAGTAGATTTTTGATTAAATTGTTTTGAACATATTTCACACTTGAATGGTTTCTGGCCTGAATGAATAAGTAAATGGGTTGGGAGATGAGATTTTAGTTTAAATTGTTTTGAACATATTTCACACTTGAATGGTTTCTGCCTTGAATGAGTACGTAAATGCGCTGTGAGATTAGATTTGTCATTAAATTTTTTTGAACATATTTCACACTTGAATGGTTTCTGGCCTGAATGAATAAGTAAATGAGCTAGTGAGAGTAGATTTGTGATTAAATTGTTTTGAACATATTTCACACTTGAATGGTTTCTGGCCTGAATGAATAAGTAAATGGGTTGTGAGATGAGATTTTTGATTAAATTGTTTTGAACATATTTCACACTTGAATGGTTTCTCGTCTGAATGAATAGATAAATGTCTAGTGAGAGTAGTTTTTTGATTAAATTGTTTTGAACATATTTCACACTTGAATGGTTTCTCGTCTGAATGAATACGTAAATGGGTTGTGAGAGTAGATTTCCGATTTAAATTGTTGTGAACATATTTCACACTTGAATGGTTTCTGGACTGAATGAATACGTAAATGGCTAGTGAGACTAGATTTGACATTAAATTGTTTTGAACATATTTCACACTTGAATGGTTTCTGGCCTGAATGAATAAGTAAATGGCTAGTGAGATAGATTTTATGCTTGAATTGTTTTGAACATATTTCACACTTGAATGGTTTCTGGCCTGAATGAATACGTAAATGCCTAGTGAGAGTAGGTTTCCATTTAAATTGTTTTGAACATATTTCACACTTGAATGGTTTCTCGTCTGAATGAATACGTAAATGTCTAGTGAGAGTAGTTTTTTGATTAAATTGTTTTGAACATATTTCACACTTGAATGGTTTCTCGTCTGAATGAATACGTAAATGTCTAGTGAGAGTAGTTTTTAGATTAAATTGTTTTGAACATATTTCACACTTGAATGATTTCTGGCCTGAATGAATAAGTAAATGGCTAGTGAGATTAGATTTTTGATTAAATTGTTTTGAACATATTTCACACTTGAATGGTTTCTGGCCTGAATGAATAAGTAAATGGCTAGTGAGATTAGATTTTTGATTAAATTGTTTTGAACATATTTCACACTTGAATGGTTTCTGCCCTGTATGAATAAGTAAATGGCTAGTGAGAGTAGATTTGTGATTAAATTGTTTTGAACATATTTCACACTTGAATGGTTTCTGGCTTGAATGAATACGTAAATGTCTAGTGAAAGTAGATTTCCATTTAAATTGTTTTGTACAAATCTCACATGTATAAGTTTTCTTACAATATTTTTTTTTGTTCGTAATTGATATGTTTGAATGCTTCTTTTTTGAATCTGATGGATTCTTTTTATTTTCATTTTTATTCTTTAATTTTTCTTTTTTCTTTTTTTCTAAAGATTCTTCTTTTTCTGGAAATGAAATGTCTTAATCAATTATCAAGATAAAAAGTAAAAAAAGTAAGATAAAAAGTAAAAGGAAACCAATAATATATATTGCTTTTTATTACCTTTTTTTGATGGTTTTTTAAGAAAAATAAAATTTCTTTTATCTATTCTTTGTATAATGTTTGTTAAACATTTTTTCGAATGCTTCCATAGAAAATATAAGTTTATAAAGTTGGTCTTACAATGAATACACGGGAAGACTGGACCTAAAGAATCAAAAATCAAAAACAATAATAAGTTGTAGCTCCAAACTAAGGAGAAATATTTATAAAATTCAAGATATATTATAAAATTATATTAAAAATTTAATAATTTTATATATTAAAGAGAATAAAAAACAAGGCATATCAAATAAATGCTGAGGTTAGTGTCTAGCCAAGATCAAGGTCTAGTCTATTCACAAGCACCAGCAGCCAATATCGGATGTCCAGCCAGGAACCAAAGACAAATAAGGCCTCCCAGGTCAAATATGATCTGCAGAATTGCAATTTATTATAAACTATAATAAGTTGAAATTCTGAAAAATCTGCATTTTATCTGTCCACACCATAGACACTGTGGCGCTATAATCCCGAGAATCAGCCCAGGGGAGACATACATCTTCAAACAATGAAGTCATTTCAGTTTTTGTTTGAGGGATGGGGGGGGGCAAAATTTTTTTTTCCCCTGTGCTACTTAATTTATATACAATAGGTTCGTTCGTTTATCGCCCGACGTGGATGGGCACAGGATGGGCACAAGTAGCCCAAGCCCACATTTCCCCAGATACACGCCTTCTCACCCCCTCTCTATGTGAAAACTAACATAGCTGTCAGGCTACTTTTGGATGCTCTTGTGCTGTTTTGGGGTGTGCTTTGGGCTGCCCCGAAACCTTACCCAGACCTCACCAGACAAAACACGACTCGCACATGTTTTCCTTCAATTGCATATGTTACCGCCTACTTGTCGATAAAGTAGTAAGCCACTTTACCACCCTAAAAACTCAAAGAAGCCGTGAAGTTAGCAGCAAACCTGGTTTAATTAAAAAATCCCTTGTTTCTAACTTCACTTTTTGTTTGGGATTTTTTGGAGTTTTTTTTTAATTTTTATTCACTGCCTAAACCTTGATGCTTAAAAAACTATTTAGTTTATTGAATAATCCAACACCTCAATAGATGACAAAAAAACCTAAAAAAAAATTTTTTTTGTGTTGACGATACATTTGTATTCAAGATTGTATTTGTTACCATAGCAACCATCTCTCTTATCAAGTACAAGAGCAAAATGTGCTTCAAAAGATTTCAATAGAAAAAATGTTCTCATTTTGCATTTTAAAGAGCATCTAAAAAATCATTGATTTTTGAATTTTAATCAAAATCGTTGGAGCGAAAAAATTTTTTAATAAAGAATAAGAGAAAATTTAGGTTTCCTTATATATAAATTGAGATGTTCAACCTCTCCAGCCTGTAATCTGCGATTAACTTTATAAAAAAATAGTTTATTCCATTTATAGAAAAAGCATGGGGAGTTATATGGGAATCTGCGCATTTAAACAAGATAAGATTTGCTGACAAGGATCTTTATTTTCAAATAAGTTATTATTAAGAGCAAACACCTATCTAATAGAATATATATATATATATTAAAGAAAAATAAAATAAATATCATTTATTACTTAAAACATCTTGTTCCAAGATTTAATATAAATAGAAGATTAAAATTAAAATATAAACAGAAATTTGATAGAAAATCTTCCTCAACAAACTTAACATAACATAACATATATATTAGGGTGATTCTTATTTTGGGCTTTTTCGATTTTTTTTTCAATGGTAGTCCTAAATCGGTTGCAAATCTATAAAAAAAATTCATCCCAAGTTTTAGCTCTTAATTTTAATATAAACCCGGAAGTTGTGTTATAACTTTGGAATTTTTCACCTCATGTAGGCTACTAATGAACAGATCATGTCGGCAAATGATAATTCTTATAGAAAATTTAACGTTTTACAAAAAAGATCTCTTATGATTTTTTTCCAACTTGACTGGTTCAAGCCTTATTCGAGGTTAAAATCAAAGTTCTAGTTAATTTTGACTTCGAATAACGCTTGAACTAGTCAAATTGATGATCTGTTCATTAGTACATGAAGTGAAAAATTCCAAAGTTATAACACAACTTTTCCTATTTTATTTCCATTAAAAACTTTAACTATGGGAGGTCCGGGTTTATATTAAAATTAGGAGCTAAAACTTGGCATGAATTTTTTTTTTATAGATTTGCAACCGATTTAGGACTATCATTGAAAAAAAATCGAAAAAGTCCAAAATAAGAATCACCCTAATATATATATATACGTATATATATATTAAAGAAAAATAAAATAAATATCATTTAATGCTTAAAACATCTTGTTCCAAGATTTAATATAAATAGAAAAAAGATTAAAATGAAATTTTTACAATTTTTTAAATTTAAATCAGGGAATATCAGGGAATGATTTTAATCTATAAAACAGAAATTTGATCTTAAGGTAGCAACTCTTCGAAGTGAACATGTGTTTTTCTAAAAAATTGTACCGCGCTAACTTGTCGCTAACTTCAATCTGTAGAACTTTCTCTTACCCTATTTTTACACTAGACATGGGTTATTACTCGATTTTGCTGTACCAGGTACCAGCTGTTACAGGTACATGTTCTGACCCGATATTTTTACCTGATACTTTTGTACCCGAAACAAATTTCACCCAGCAACGCTAACTTTACATTAATTCAAGTCAATAACAACGTGTCTAACATTTCTTCAAATGTTTTCTACCCTATTTATTCTTGTGTTGAGAACAAACTCATAATTATTCATTACTAAAGAGTTTTCCAAACTGAGTGAACTGACATGTCTCCAAATTTAAAATGTCAATTTATATACTGCATTAGAAAAATAATTAACAAATTTCTGTGCCGGCGAACGAAATTTAATTTAATTCTATTCATTATGTATTTCAATTCACAGTTACATATATTTTTATTTTTTTAATTAATGTTTTTATATAAAAAAAAAAAAAATAGTTTCAAAGTAAAAATCAGATAACTTATTTATTAAAAAAAATATATATTTTTTTCATTTCTGCTCTCTTTCTTAAAGTGAATAAAAGAGAAATAATGTATAAGTAATAATTAGATTTGTATTTAATTATTATAGGGCCTAGTGAGAAAAGTAGAGTAAAAAATGTAAAAATGAATTCGGAATGACGTTCGAAAAGCGCGCCAGAGCTAGCGAAATTGCCCTGTCAGGAGAGAAGAGACGGGGCGGGGCGTCGCGAGTTGAGGGTCGCAAGAGAGAAGGAAAGAGAGAGCAGGCGCAACGAAAACTGTATCGGGTAAGGAACGAAGCTCTAAAGTGAAAAGCAAGTATTTGATGAATGCGCAAGCGCGAGCGAGATATCAGGTTCGAGTGAGAAACGAATACCGAGCAAATAACATATACTTTTTAAATCTGTTATTTGAGTATCAACAACTCGGGCATACTCGACTGGACCTGAACAGGACGCGTATCTGTTTCTCACTCGTACCTGATATCTCGCGCTTCGCATTGATCAAATACTTGCTTTTCACTTTAGAGCGTCGTTTCTTACCCGACACAGTTTTGGTTTCGCCTTCTCTCTCATTCCTTCTCTCTTGCGACCCTCAACTCGCGACGCCCCGCCCCGTCTCTTCTCTCCTGACAGGGCAATTTCGCTAGCTCTGGCGCGCTTTTCGAACGTCATTCCGAATCATTTTTACATTTTTGACTCTACTTTTCTCACTAGGCCCTATAATAATTAAATACAAATCTAATTATTACTTATACATTATTTCTCTTTTCTTCACTTTAAGAGAGAGTGCAGAAATGAAAAAAAATATATATTTTTTTTTAATAAATAAGTTATCTGATTTTTACTTTGGTATTTAAATACCTGATATTTTTTGCTCGTACCCATTATGTGTACCTGTTACTTTTTCCTACCTGATACAAAATATCAGATTGATACAGTATCACCCATGTCTATTTTACACCTGCTATGAATCACGTGTAAATTTGCCCGTCCACCGGCACCCTGCCGGCACCCACCGGCATCCAAAGCGAGAAAAACAAACACCTGGGAGCGGGCAAGTGCTTACCAGGCTCCGCCCACTTGCTTGAGGGGCGGGACTTGGGAGCTTGCCCATGGATGCTCAATTTTGAACCAAACATCTGGGAAATTACCCGGGGTTACCCAAGGATAGAATCAAACTAAGAGGAAGTTACCCTAACTCCGCCCCAACTCCGTCCTAACTCCGCCCACTTTTTCTAATCAAACGACGTTTGGGCGCACATTTTGGGCAATGGGTATCCAATGTGCATCCAATTGCAATAAACGAACGAACCTATTATATTTGAAGGAATAAAGTGGCTGTTGTATTTCAACAATACGCTCCTTTCCTATCTATTGTTATATACATTAGGCCCAATTCACACACAAGTGGCGTATGGCGTGGCGTGGCGATGGCGTGGATCTGGCTTCTGCCACTTCTATGTTAACCTATAGCCCAATATACACTGACATGGCGTGGCGGAGGCGTGGCGAATGGCGCCGAAACCACACCATTCCGACGCCATCTATGGCGACCATAAGTGGCGTTCGCCACTAGCAAACCATTTGTTTTGCAACCTTTGCCCTTAAACTATTGATGCGATATGGATTTTAATATCCAAATTTGCTTTATTATATCTATATTTCATTACTTTGTAAAAAATTAAATATTAAAATAAATTAAATATGGTTAAATAAACATAAATAACTACACAAATTATAAAATAAATATTTTTATTTAGATTTAATATTTAAATGCATATGCAGAATATCTATCTTGATTTGGAATTGGAGAACGGTGTTGGAAATATTTGCTCAGATAAAGTGACTGGAGTGGACTGAGCCATTTGTGTGTGTATGCACGCGCCACATCTTATCCACACCACGCCACGTCCAGCGCCACGCCACACAGTGGTTCCTTTCGCTTCAAAAGTGGCCACGCGAAAAAAAACACGAAAGTCAACCTAATTGAAAAACGTTCTAGGGTAACAAACTAGAATGTTTGCTGGTTTCAAAACTGTATTTCTTTTTAAAAACAACTCAGCCATTGCCGATTTATAGGTCCTTAAAGTTGAGCAAATCTCAACAGTGAATTTTATGCTCTTTTTTGCATGAAATCAAGAATTTTTTTCGAGGGGAAATAATTGTCCAAATCAAATAATTTGTTTACCAAATTATTCAGCGATTTCTCTAGTTTCAAAATAATTTTTTTGTTTTTACTTTCCTTATTAAATTATATTGTTTTTAAGGCCCTTTGTAAAAAATAAGAAATCCTCCAAAAATTTTTTAAATCACTCTTTTTCATTGATGGTTTTAAATTACTTTAAAAATTGGAATATACCAGAAGATAGCCAAAGAGCTAAGGAAAATGGTCCAATAGTCATCTTTTGCCACTTTTTGCCTATTTGGGAGTTAGAGGCCGTTAAAGCCGGAGCGCGCGCTTTTTCAATAGGCTTTCTCGTCATTTATACCACAAGTTTATTCTATTTTATCAAAATAAAAGCAAATATGATTAAAAGATATCATTTTAAATAACTTTTAAGTTGTTTGCTATTCGATTATAGGTGCAATTGATGCGTTATACCCAGCAGAGAGGTGTTTTTCATTTACCTGACTTCGCTCAGGAAAACCTACTCTTCATTGTTTATAAATTTATACATTTTTGCTTAAAAAATATTTAAAGACCTGAAACAAAATCGGAACAAAAGTACTAGTATTTTACTGATGTACTTTTTCAGTTTTTTTCGATTTTCTCAAAATTCGCTCCAATGATTATGATTCAAATTCAAAAATCAATTATTTTTTAGATGCTCTTTAAATTCTCATTTTGTCGCCCAAAATTCTTTGAAGCACACTTTACTCTTATATTTCATAGATAAAGACGCAAAAAATCAGAGGGTAGTAAGTACAGAACACAACTTCCAATTATCAAAGATAAGAGAAAGTTGGGTGCTCTGCGACCATTCACACCAGATTTTTTCCTAAATGACATTAAAAAAACGTGATTTATATTTAAAAATTCTACCTTTCAAAATAGTAATTATATCAAATATAAAAAAAAAAGAAAAAAAAATCCCTTGAAAAAACTTTTTTATTTTTGTTTTCCTTAAAAACATTCAAAACTACATGTGTCCAAATTTCTTTATTAAAAAATATATGTATTTATAAACTTATTGATTGAGAACATTAAAGGTGCGATCACACCGGGACCTGACTTGTGTTTACTGACTGGAGTTCTAACCGAATCCGAATTGAGGGGGGGTCACACACTAAAACTTGACTGGAGTGACGTAATCTTACTTCTCTGATATTTGGTATATAAGTATGTCGAAGGATAAACAATGCTTTTTACTTGAATGATACTATTTTCCTTCCCAGCAATTTATTTCTAAATAAACTTAATAAAACTAATTATCGTTATATCAAGAAATATTTTTATTAAATTTTAAGTAAAAATATTTCTTAATTGACTATTTAAAAGATAATATCTTATTAATTTAAAAAAATTTGTAATCTATTTGTTTTGACTTAACATATTTTCCTGCAATTTTTAATAAAAAATAGAAGTTATCTCAAAATTATTATTTATTTGTATTATTATAACTTAAATAAAGCCCTATATTGCCAAAAATGTCTTTATTAAGGAACCGATCAAACAGCTGATTGAAAAAGTCGGCCATGTTGGCTTCTCAGACAGCCGGAGTCAGGTCCCGATCCAACAAAATTGGTTAGCCACCAGAGTCCGTATCGTGACGTAGCTCCGCTCAACTCCGTTTCGGCAGCAGTGTGTGCACCTCCATAGAAATACATTGGTTGGGTCCGCCACCGGACTCAACTCAAGTCAAGTCAGGTTCCGGTGTGATCGCACCTTAAAAATACATGTGTGCAAATTTTTATTAAAAAATACCATGTAATAAAAGATTTATTGATTAATAAAGGAGAAAAAATTCGCTTCAAATTCAGTTTTTACAGTGGATTATTTTTTAACGCTTTTCCTTAACTAGAATTATTAAATCTAATAACATATTCTTAAAGGGCATACTTAAACACATATATATAAATATTTTCATCAAAAAGTACCAACTAATAAAAAAGATATAGGCCTATGACCGCTTTTGAAGCGAATGGGACCACTGTGCGCCATCTCCACGCCAGTGGCAAACGCCACTTGTGTGTGAATCCGGCCTTAGGGTGGTTGGTATTGCTATCATCATACTTATATATAAAAGGCTAAGAGGGTGTCCGATGTGTGAAACAACCAATCAGGCCTCAGGGACAGTGGCGTCATTTGGGGGGGCAGGGGGGGCATTTGCCCCCCCCCAAGGGCTCTGATTTTTATAAAATTTTATATTATTCTAAATAAAATACTTCAAAATACATCTACGAGTATACAAATTGTACAAAATTAAACAATTAATTAATTTAAAAATGTTTTGGCCAAATTTGAGTACCCGTTTGTAAGTAAATTTTAAGAAAAAAAAATGTTTGCCCCCCAAGAAAAAATTTGCCCCCCCCAAGAAAAAATTTGCCCCCCTAAGAAAAAGTTGAAATGACGCCACTGCTCAGGGATAGCGCCATGGTAACAAAATATAAATATTTACCCATGTTTACGATTTTTTTATTTATTTACATTTTGAATTCTAAAATATCGGCGTAAATTTTTTGTCTGTGTACCGGGAGAGTCCCGGAAAGGATATGATTCACAAAAAATCTTAAGTTCATGAATAATTAACCGTTAAAATAATCTCTACATATAAAAATGAAAAGGGAAAATGTATGTACCGGTATGTATATAAGTAGCCGAGCAAGGGGGTCCAGGGGGCGCAGCCCCCTGGCTAGACGGAAAGCCCCGCCGAAGGCGGGGCTTTGCGTCTAGTATATATATATATATATATATATCCATAATAACGGTTATCATTAAAGTCTTATATGGCCTAAGTTGCCGAAAATACTGTGTGTATATGTGTTTGTGAATTGGAAAAAAGTGTGTTTAAAAAAAAAAAAAAAAGCTTATTAAAAAAGTTTTTAACAAGAATGTCTTTTTTTATTGGCAAAGCTTAATTTTTTCCGATCTAAGGAAAATTTTGCCGCTTCCATTTTAATCATTTGACCTTTTTTTTAGCGAAACTTTATTTTTTCGCCTCTTTATTTTATTTTTTTTTATCTAAATTACTTGCGGAACTCCTTAGGCATTCTCGCGGCACCCTAGGGTGCCGGGGCACACCGGTTGGGAACCACTGAGTTAGACTGTCAGACTAACTGGATATAAGGGGAAGAGAGTTTTATTGGTGTAGTTCGAGGGTCCGGTGGCCTGGTGCAATGGACATCAATGTATCAATGCCCCGGAAAGGCTGGTGATCCTGGGTTCGATTCCCGGGGGTCATGGGTTGTTTGGCCTCGCTAATAAATAACATTTAAATAAAATTTTAAATAAATTACAAAATTTTGTTTGGAAAATTCCTGTTTTAAATTCAATAATAATTATTTTAAACAAAAAGAAGGCTTAGGAATGGGAACAAACATGGCACCTGCTCTTGCAAACTTAGTCATGCACGATTTCCATAGAACTGTCATAGACAAAATCAACCCTGTCTTTTTCTTCCAGTATGTTGACGATTGCATTACAGCATTAAAACGGGACCAGGTTGAAAGCGTACTGGGAAAAATTAACGCATACAATAGTGCTCTAAAATTCACAGTTGAAATGGAAAACAATAATTGTATTAACTTTCTTGATATGACCCTTTACAACAGAGCGCCCAATATAGGTATTGACTGGTATCAAAAACCTTACTCCAGCAATATTATTTTAAACTTTCATTCGTCCAGCCCAATGACACATAAAATGAATGTTCTCGATGGCCTACTCTATAGAATTTTGAGTTTGAGTGACCGTTGTTTTTGGGAAAATAATATAAAAAAATATATAAAAATAACGAAAAATAGGTTTGTTCGTTTATTGCAATTGGATGCACATTGGATACCCATTGCCCGAAATGTGCTTTAAAACGTCGTTTGATTAGAAAAAGTGGGCGGAGTTAGGACGGAGTTGGGGCGGAGTTAGGGTAACTTCCTCTTAGTTTGATTCTATCCTTGGGTATCCCTGGGTAATTTCCCAGGTGTTTGGTTCAAAATTGAGCATCCATGGGCAAGCTCCCAAGTCCCGCCCCTCAAGCAAGTGGGCGGAGCCTGGTAAGCACTTGCCCGCTCCCAGGTGTTTGTTTTTCTCGCTTTGGGTGCCGGCAGGGTGCCGGTGGACGGGCAAATTTACACGTGATTCATAGCAGGTGTAAAAATAGGGTAAGAGAAAGTTCTACAGATTGAAGTTAGCGACAAGTTAGCGCGGTACAATTTTTTAGAAAAACACATGTTCACTTCGAAGAGTTGCTACCTTAAGATCAATATTCTCAGGTTTATAGATTAAAATCATTCCCTGATATTCCATGATTTAAATTTAAAAAATTGTAAAAATTTAAAAAAATTGTATTTTAACTAATTTCATTTTAATCTTTTTTCTATTTATATTAAATCTTGGAACAAGATGTTTTAAGCATTAAATGATATTTATTTTATTTTTCTTTAATATATATATACGTATATATATATATATATATATATTAGAACACTCACATGTCTTGTTAAATATATTAGGGTGATTCTTATTTTGGACTTTTTCGATTTTTTTTCAATGATAGTACTAAATTGGTTGCAAATCTATAAAAAAAAATTCATGCCAAGTTTTAGCTCCTAATTTTAATATAAATTTTTTCGCTCCAACGATTTTGATTAAAATTCAAAAATCAATTATTTTTTAGATGCTCTTTAAAATGCAAAATGAGAAAATTTTTTCTATTGAAATCTTTTGAAGCACATTTTGCTCTTGTACTTGATAGGAGAGATGGTTGCTATGGTAACAAATACAATCTTGAATACAAATGTATCGTCAACACAAAAAAAATTTTTTTAGGTTTTTTATCTATTGAGGTGTTGGATTATTCAATAAACTAAATAGTTTTTTAAGCATCAAGGTTTAGGCGGTGAATACAAATTTAAAAAAAACTCCAAAAAAATCCCAAACAAAAAGTGAAGTTAGAAACAAGGGATTTTTTAATTAAACCAGGTTTGCTGCTAACTTCACGGCTTCTTTGAGTTTTTAGGGTGGTAAAGTGGCTTACTACTTTATCGACAAGTAGGCGGGAACATATGCTAATTGAAGGAAAACATGTGCACATGTGCGAGTCGTGTTTTGTCTGGTGAGGTCTGGGTAAGGTTTCGGGGCAGTCCAAAGCACCCCCCAGAACAGCACAAGAGCATCCAAAAGTAGCCTGACAGCCCGACAGTTTTCACATAGAGAGGGGGGTGAGAAGGCGTGTATCTGGGGAAATGTGGGCTTGGGCTACTTGTGCTCAATCCACGTCGGGCGATAAACGAACAAACCTAATAACAATTACCCCATTCCTTTAACAAACAAAATTATAAATAAAACAAAGACAAAAATAGCAAAACTAAACAACCCACCACCCCCATCTTCCTCGCTTATCAATAAAATAGAAAAATAAGTTTCGGTTTTTTCCCGATTACTTTCACCCGTGATTTCAATAAAATTAAAGCCATATTCCATAAATATAAAATAAATATTATTCCAAGAACAACTGGAAACTTAATGTTCTTATATAACACTAAAGACAAAGATGAAAAAGACAAAATTCATAGAACAGTTTACCAAATTGAGTGCAAGGACTGCAATAAGGTTTATATTGGAAACACAAAAAGAGCATTAAAATTGAGGGTGGATGAACATAGAAGGTCGGTTGGCAAAACTAACAATGTTACAGCCCTACAAAAACATTCGCAAGACTTAAGCCATAATTTTAATTTCGATTTGGAGTCAGTTAAGGTTCTCTGTAGAGAAGAAAACTGGCACAAAAGATATTTTAACGAAACTTGCTACATCCAACTTAACATTAATAGGGGCGGTAAGCCCCCTCGGACAGTATCTCGTTTGTTGGTGATTAAAATAAATTCCTGCTGTACCAATATTTTTCACATAAAAAATAAAAAAAAAAAAAAATAACATTTTTCAAAACGTTAAAAAATTAATTAAGGAATTTATATAGAATGTATTAATTATATCATTTAAAAAAACAAACTGACTAAAGGTTGAACGATCTAATAAAAGCCTGGATTTAAAATAGATTTAATTATTTTCATATTAATACATTTAAACGAAATTAATAAATGGAATTTGTATCATAATTTTCAAATTAGAATGCTCTCAAGAGTTACCGAGGACATATGGCTTTCTTGTATGCAAAAAACCTTGGCTGTAATTATAATGTTAGCGGAGTGTAAAATGAGGTACAACCAATGCCTTTTATGTATAACTATTATTAAGAATACGTTTTTGTTAACATTGTGATTGTTTTCAGCTTTCTCTGAAGAAGAAGAGCCTATGTGCCTTCGAAATATCAGGAAATAGACTCATTGGGGAAAATAAAAAAATTTTTAAAGTGAAACTTTTATTATATCCTCCCAAATTAGTCAGCGTAGTTGAGGAGTTTCGGTCTACAATTTCTCTCGGCATCACTCATTAAGCTTCAAAAAGCATTCGCTGGTTTTTCTTTCTCCATAACCTTAATACTGTTGACCCAGCATACTTCGTTTCGTTTACTTCAATTCCCCCTTAATCCCATACTCCTAAAAATGGCTCCAAAAGCAGAGACGAAACGTCGAGTAAATCTCAACATCACACGCGACTTAACCCAGGAAACTTATCTTCGCATATATATATATATATATATATATATGCCTACTTATACAGGATTGTAAAATCTTTTTTTTAATGTAACAAAAAAACGTTACGTGTTACAACTTTCTTATGGATTCAGGTGGGTCTATTCAACTATAATATGCTATTCAGCTTTGTGTAACAAAAATCGTGTCAGCCTGTGTTATCGATTAGTGGACAAATATTTTAAAATTGTGGTCTTAAGAGCCCTACAATCATTTCCCCTCTAATGACGTACCTGTCTCTAAATCTCAAAATTACATCAATATAAATAAATATCCATTATCAAGTACTATATGTTTGATTTCCCCTTATCCAGGGAATGCCCTTATCCTAATCAACAAGAGCTAACCCACAAAAGAAGAAATACCGGCACGAGATCCCCCCCCAAGAGGGAACCCTGCTGCCGAGTTGCTACAAATATCAATACAAAAAATGTGTCTGAGAATTCTTTTTTTTTTTTTTTTTTTCTTTGAGATATTTATCCCATATTGGCCTACCGCCCCCTTTTTTAGTCTAATAATGAGAAAGGTAAAAGAAGAAAAATTCAAAAAATCACCAGCATCATAAAGCCACTTGTTTATTCTTTATTTATGTTAAATTTTATTTTAAAGAAATTTTGATCCTTATAGAGCAAGAGCCAGCGACGGCCAGACCTTCGTTATTTTATAAAAGCTGAAAGTTTTTCTATGTATGTCCCCAATACAGGTAAGAATAATCCCCAACTAGGAAACTTGGGTCGTGGTGGTTTTGGCAGATAACAGATAGTAACGGTGTAGAAATTTGTATCTCAAATTCGTTATAGTATAAAGCTCAGTTTTTATATATTTTATTCCCAATAATGTTAGAAGTCGAGTTGTCCATTGCCAGACACTTAGTACAGTTCCATCCCCTTGCCAGACACCCTTAAACTACAAGAAATTGTAATTATACTTTCGTTATAGTATAAAAGCTGAATTTTATATATGTTATTTGAGGAACTATCAAATGATGTTTCCTCAGTAGCCAGACAGTTTAGATGGTTCTTTCATCTTGCCAGACACATTAAAGTCTGCCGTAGGTACGAGCGCGAGGAATATATTTATGTAAGATGGAGCGAGTGAAACAGTCCTTTCGGTCTATTGCGATCTTTTATTTACCCCATATGGATCTGTTGTTAACTCCATATTGTGTTTTGAAATATTACACGTAAAGCAAACGTTATTCATTTGTGCACTTTATGAATTAAATGTGATCTAGTAGTAAAGTGTTACTCATGGGGGATGTTTGGTTTGTAAAAAAAGTGATGGTAAAATAATATTATTTTCTGAGGAGACATTAATAAAATGTCAAACTGTTTTGAAAATCAGAAAAAAACATAACCTAAAATATAAAACATTATTTTGCCTGATGAATATACAGACAGTGGTTATCACTGTGAATGCTATAAAGCATAAACATGACTAATAAAAAAAAAAATTACTGCCGAACCTTTAAGTTCTTCAACTTTAACACAATCAACTTTAAATTCTGAAAACTAGCGTTGAGAAGTCGCTATAGACTTAGAATTGGGTATAGAAGACTTGCAGCCAAGGAATTAAATAAAAAACTTTTATTTATTTGTTAATCGTCAACATTCCTGTCAAAAATCACGACCTTCCTCAGGTTAATTAATCGTCTTGAGGAAGGTCGTAGTTTACGACCGAAATGTCGACGATTAACAATTAAATAAAGTTTTTTATTTAATTCCTTGGCTGCAAAGTCTCCTATACCCAATTAAATTCTAAATGAATAGTACTACAATCATATAGACACGTGGGCCTTATAGCTGGTAGTTCAATAAAGATGAGTAAAAAGAAGAAGAAGAAGAAAATTCGCAGCTAGTTGTGTTTCATTATTTTTATTCCCATTATGTTGACGTTTCGATCCCGGTTGGGATCATCCTCAGAACTAATGTGCACAACAAGAGACAAATAGATTAGTATCGGGAAAAAACATGAACAGTTATAAATTTTTTTCATCTTAGAATATAAGCATATATTCTAATCTGTTCATGTTTTTTCCCGATACTAATCTATTTGTCTCTTGTTGTGCACAATAGTTCTGAGGATGATCCCAACCGGGATCGAAACGTCAACATAATGGGAATAAAAATAATGAAACACAACTAGCTGCGAATTTTCTTCTTCTTCTCCTTTTCACCTATCTTTATAGTACTACAATCTACGACTTTTCAAAAAAAATCTGATATCTTTGAACCGAATGTTAATGACAATAGTGATGAAACTCAGGACGTAAAGATTCCGACCGAAAGTGATGATAGTATTAATGACTATCAGATCGTTTGTATCTTTTGTAATAAACAAAAGAAAAAACTACGATCTATATTGCTTCCACTTAATGAAACTGATACATATTTTTAATTTAATGATTTATTGACATGAAAATTTTACTTAGTAATTTTTTGAAAATTTATTTTTTAGCCCTTAATAATGCTATATAATGAATTTTGATGATAAATCCAAAAAAACACTTCTCCACACAATACGTCTGGCAAGATGAAAGAACCATCTAAACTGTCTGGCTACTGAGGAAACATCATTTAATAGTTCCTCAAATAACATATATAAAATTCAGCTTTTATACTATAACGAAAGTATAATTACAATTTCTTGTAGTTTAAGGGTGTCTGGCAAGGGGATGGAACTGTACTAAGTGTCTGGCAATGGACAACTCGACTTCTAACATTATTGGGAATAAAATATATAAAAACTGAGCTTTATACTATAACGAATTTGAGATACAAATTTCTACACCGTTACTATCTGTTATCTGCCAAAACCACCACGACCCAAGTTTCATAGTTGGGGATTATTCTTACCTGTATTGGGGACATACATAGAAAAACTTTCAGCTTTTATAAAATAACGAAGGTCTGGCCGTCGCTGGCTCTTGGGCTATTAGCTTTCGAGAGTACATATAAATAGTTAGGCCTATTTATGGTGAGAATGATCTAGGCATGCACATTTATATTTTATAGCATATGCCAGAGATTATTAAAATGATCCAAATTAAATATAAATTTGTATTTTATGTCTGAATCTACGAATTTGGGATAAATAATTAAAAAAGAAAAGAAATTAGAAATAAATGACAGAAGAGAAAGAGAATAGGTTATAAAATAAAAATGAATTACCAATGTGAATTGGATATTTGATATCGTCGTTCGAAATATCTTCTTGCTTAATATTTGACATCATTGTACCAGTTAATCGACAGAATTTTTAATATTCAATTATACGTCAATAATTCCAATAACCAAAGGAACAAGGTTGGCTACTTCTCGCTCGGGTGAATTCGTTTTTTTTCAGCTCCTTGAGCTCTGACTAGAGATGGGCAAAATCGTTCTTTTTGAAGAACGGGTCGTTCGCCGTTCGATCTCTGAAACGACCCGTTCTTCATTCTTTTTTCAATGCCTCTCCCCCACCCCCTCTCATTGAATAAGCAGGTTCATTTACATACTTTTTGTTGAAAAAATATTTATTTTATTTTAATATGTCAAGTTGCATATTTACTAGACATAAATTAAAATAGGGTAGGTCACTACAGGCTGAATAAAAATAAGAATGATAGACAGGAAGAGAGGATGTCAAAAGGAGAGCCTCTATCGAATAAAAATTCTCCACTCAGATCGAAAAGATCTCCACAATATACATTTAAAACTTGGCCGTGTTTGCTATATGATATATGGTTACTTTATGACATCGTATATGCAAATATTCTATTTTTATATAATTTTGTATATGTTTATATATAACAACTCTATCTGCATCTCAATCAGGGAATAAACCTGTGTACACCTTGAGATTGCTGATAGAGGCTCTTCTTATGGCTGACCAGAGTTGGGTTTTATGCACGATTTTGCAGTTTTATACAAAAATTGAGGATAAAACTTGTATAAAACGTATAAAATGTATTAAACGTATAAAATGTATAAAACTTGAATGAGCATGCACAAACCCGACGAGAAAGGAAATTCAAATAAAATTTCATTTTTCAATTATTAACATTTTGATTATATTCTTCACTAAATAAAAAGCAAACAACTTCGTCAATGCTTTACAACATTATAAAATATGAAAAGCTTTTAAGCTGTTTTTTCAGGGGAGGGGGTTGGTTTTTTACAGTTTTATACCTTTTATACCTCGGCCTAGTTTTATCCGCGATAGTTTTATACATGTATAAAACCGTGTATTATACTCGGCGGGATAAAACTTGCCAACTCTGTGGCTGACATCCTCTCTTCCTGTCTATCATTTTAATCGTTGAACAACAGCCACTTCTCTTATCAACATCTTTGAATAAAAATAATCTGAAATCAAATGAATATTAATAATGTTTAGAAAAAAAATTAACGAATTTTGTATTAAGTTAATTTAATTACCAAAAATAATAAATGAATGATTAACGATAAGTTAATCTTCTTGGTTCTTATCAATGTTCTGATAGAAGACGATAAAAAAGTTTTTTTTTATTTAAAATAAAATAGATTTACTTACGATTTCTATGTGTTTTTTGTTCCACTACAATTCAATCAACTTTTAAATCTATTTGTATTTAAAATATTTAAATATAATATATAATAAACTTAATAATGATTTATTTATTTATTATAATTAAATAGTTTTAAAACAGTAAAAAGTCCATCAAAACGTTTTTTGAAAAAACAGCAAAAAAAAAATTATTTTCTTTTTCATATAGGTATATGCATATATGTTTTTTTTTTCGTTCATATTTAACGGTGTTTTTTCAATAAATTATTTATACCAGTCAGGTGCAAGGGCGGATACAAGGGGGGGGGGGGGGTAAAGGGGGTGAGTAATTACCCCCCCCCCCGAGATTAAAAAAAAAATACTTTTTTTCAAAAAAAAAATTTATTTTTAATGCAAAATTTTTAAAATTAATACTTAAAAATTTGATTTGTATTTATATTCTGGCAAACAAGTACAGAATGAGATGAGAAGAGAAGAGGAATATGTGAGGAAAAGAATGTTGAATTTGAAGGTGGAAGGAAAGAGACCAAGGAGTAGGCCCAAAAGAAGATGGATGGACTGTGTGATGAGGACTGCAGGCAGAAGGGATCGGAGTTTGAGGATGTGCAGGATAGGGCTTTGTGGAGAGAGAAAATAAAAATGAGCGACCCCTAGAAAAAAAAAAATAGGGATAAGCCACAGCGAAAGTAGAAAAAGAAGAAACAAGTACAGAATGAGCCTTTAAATTACCGTAATTAAGAAAAAATTATGTGCTGTGCGACCAGTCACACCAGATTACCCCCCCCCCCCAGGAAACACCTCTGGATCCGCCCTTGTGTGCGGCCCACTCTTTCCTTAAAGAAAACGCTGAGGCCCAGTCATATATATATATATATATATATATATATATATATATATATATATAGAGCCTCAAGGAAAAAATCTCAACGATTTCCTCTAGGAAAATATTATTGAATTTCATATGAGGGCCTTTAGACATCCGCAGCCCACTTCCAATCATCCCACGGCCCACGGGTTGGGAACCGCTGGTTTAAAACATATTTCACACTTGAATCATTTCTGACCAGAATGAATAAGTAAATGTTTATTGAGATTAAATTTCTGATAAAATTGTTTTGAACATATTTCACACTTGAATGCTTTCTGACCGGAATGTGTAGATAAATGTCTGGTGAGATAAGATTTGACATTAAATTGTTTTGAACATATTTTACACTTGAATGGTTTCTGGCCAGAATGAATTTGTAAATGGCTAGTGAGATTAGATTTTCGATTAAATTGTTTTGAACATATTTCACACTTAAATGGTTTCTGGCCAGAATGAATTAGTAAATGGTCAGTGAGATGAGATTTGTCATTAAATAGTTTTGGACATATTTCACACTTGAATGGTTTCTGGCCAGAATGAATAGATAAATGTCTGGTGAGGGCAGATTTTTGATTAAATTGTTTTGAACATATTTCACACTTGAAAGGTTTCTGGCCGGAATGAATTAGTAAATGTTTAATGAGAGAAGATTTGTGATTAAATTGTTTTGAACATATTTCACACTTGAATGGTTTCTGGCCAGAATGAATAAGTAAATGGCTAGTGAGATGAGATTTTTGAGTAAATTGTTTTGAACATATTTCACACTTGAATGGTTTCTGGCCTGAATGAATAAGTAAATGGCTAGTGAGAGTAGATTTTTGAGTAAATTGTTTGAAACATATCTCACATGTAAATGTATATGTATAAGATTTCTTGCGATATATTTTTTTGTCGGCAAATAACATGTTTGAATGCTTCTTTTTGGAATTTGAGATATTTTTTTTAATGGATTTTTCTTTTTTGTTTTTTTCTAAAGATTCTTCTTTTTCTGAAAATGAAATAAAATGTCTTAATCAAAAATCAACAAAAAAAGTAAAAGAAACTAATAATTATAAATTGCTGTTTATCACCTTTTTTCGATGATTTTTTGAGAAAATCAAAATTTATTTTATCTATCCTTTCTATAACGTTTGATAAACATTTTTTCAAATGCCTCCGTAAAAAATATAAATTTATAAAATTTGTTTTACAATGAATACAAGGGAAGACAGGACCTAAAGAAACAAAAAATCAAAAACAATAATACAAAATGTGTTTGGCTTGAATAAAGAAAAAATCTGGTGTGCCTGGTCGCACAGCACACAACTTTCTCTTACCTTTGGTAATCCAAAATTGTGTTCTGTGCTTGAAACACCAGATTTTTTATGTCTATATATATTAGAATTCAAGATGTAAAATTTATAAACATGGGAAAATATTTATAATTTGTTACCATGGCAACCATTTCTCCTATCTTTTCTTGGGTGTGTTTCAAACAATTTTTAGAGTGAAATGAAAATATACATTTGAAAGAGCATCTAAAAAATAATTAAATATTTTCGAGATTTATTAGAGATATATATCTAACAAAGTTGTGAGTGTTTTTTATTGGCGAGGCCAAACATCCCATGGCCCCCGGGAATCGAACCCAGGATCTCCAACCTTTTCGGGGCATAGGTGTGCTGTCCATTGCACTTGCATTAATAAAACTCACTTCCCCTTATATGCAGTTAGCCGTGCGAGTTACTAACAAAGTGAAATACTTTATAGAAACATTTTTCACTTGTGAGCCGCTTTTTAAACAAGTAGAGGGACAGACATCTGGGTCAGCTTTATTGGTTTATAAAGCGGCGCACAAGTGAAAAAACTTTTCTTTAAAGTTGGTGTAAGTCGAGGGTCCGGTCCGGTCCGCGGGCCGTGCGGGTAACGGGCCTACGGGTCAACCCGTACCCGTGCAGGGTTCTAACTTATATATAAAATATATAAGAATCTATTTTTAGAAGGAAGTTTACACGTCGTTCCTTGAGGTGGATAATCTGCAGAAAACAGTCGCAATAAAATCCCTACAAAAAAAAAAAAAAAAAAAAATTTTGTTTTTAATCAGAACTCACCTTATCCACCTCAAGGAACGACGAGTAAACTTCCTTCTAAAAATAGATTCTTATATATATATATATATATATATATATATATATATATATATATATATATATATATATATATATAAAACTTGTACAATCCAATTATTTTTTATATATAAAATTTCAGCCTCATAGCTCTCAATTCCTTCATGCTTTAAATTGAACACCCACCCTCACACACACACACACACATACAGAGAGACCATGTCGCGAAAACCACTTTTTTTTTATTCAGGGGACCTCAAAACGTGTATATCCATCATGAAACCAATACTTTCTCTCTCTCCATAAATATATACATATCTACATAGGTAAGAGAAAGTAAAAAGTCACCTATAGTAGAAAACTAGCAACTTGGTTTATTATTTATTCACGCCAAATTAAATGTTAAAGACATCAATCAAATGTTGATCTTTATCTTACGAGAGTGCATATAAATATTTATTTGACAGGTAACACAAGTAGATATTTTCCATCAAAATCTCGACATCGAATTTTTGACATTTTAACATATATAGATAAGAGAAAGTAAAAAAGAAAACAAATTATAAATAAATGACAAAAGAGAAAGAGAATAGCTTAGAAAATAAAAAATAAATTACCAATATGAATTGGATATTTGATATCGTCGTTTGAAATGTCTTCTTGGTTGATATTTGACATCTTTGCGCCAGTTTAATAAACAGAATATTTTTAATATTTTATAATTCAATAATTTTAATATTATTCAACGGATAATAAAAAATAATAGGCTACAATTGGTCGGCAAGTAAATACGTATCAGGGAACATACGTATGAACACTTTTTAGCAACTTGTGAAAATGGGTGTCACAGATTAATAACAATTAATCCGTGATGGGTGTGGTCTTGATGAATCTCCTGCGCATGCTCTCTTGATCCCCAGAGTTGGCAAGTTTTATCCCGCTGAATATAATACACGGTTTTATACATATATAAAACTCGGCAGATGTAAAAAACTGTAAAAAGCCAACTCTGAAAAAAAAAAAAACAGGAAGATAAATGAATTTTATTTGAATTACCTTTCTCGTTGGGTTTGCGCATGCACATCCAAGTTTTTTATGCGATTTTTGTATAAAACCCAACTCTGGTGGTAACAAACAAAAATTTTTATTCGTAAAAAATTTATTAAACCAAACTTGGACAAACACAAAAATAAAGATTAACATTATTTAATTATTGTCTTTTTAATGAGATGGATGTGCTTGTCTATTAGCTCAAAATTTATCAAAACTTGGTGTTATTTAGTTGGGCTATTTAGATGAGTTTATAGTTATTTACAAATATCTCGTAAACAAGCTATTTATGTAAAAAACTAACTGTAAATAGCTCGGGTGCGTATGCGCGATCTCCGCGAGAAAGGAAACTCAAATAAAAACAAGATTCACTATAGGTTATTTACAGTATCTTAGTTATTTACGCATAAATATTCGTGTAATTTACTCGGCTGTAAATAACTTGCCAACTCTGCTGGTGGGGAAATGTCAGTGAGATTCATTTTGTTGGGTATAAATATAAATAGATCAAAAAGTTATGGTAGCGTTAATTAAAGAAAATCTTGGATATTCTTTTCTCAAAAAGACTGGAGTCGGTGGGGGAGGATGCATAAATAGAGGAGAGGCTTATGATACCGACAAAGGAACAATCTTTGTCAAGTTCAATTCCCAATCTGAGGTATTCTTATTTAAAATTGTTGATCAATTCATTAGAAACTTTTTTCAATAATTATAATATTTTTTAAGGAAATGAAGAGGATTGCTGAGAATGACATGACTTAATAAATAAAACAATTATAAAATCATCATCTTTATTTTTAAATGTATATATTAAAATATAAATTTTGCAATACTTGGGCGGCAGAACTTTTGCTGTATCAGCTTTAAGCACTGTCCCATGCAATACATAGTTCCGTCGTTGCTTCCATTTTTGGAACGCCTCCTGGAAAACGGCGCACAGGCTTCTCTTCGCATTGTCCAATATCTCCTCTATTTTTTGAAACGACATCATTTCAACGTGATTTGCAGTTTGGGAATCAGGAAAGTCTGCTGGGTTTAGGGCCGGAGAATACGATGGATGGGGCATAACGGGAATGTGGTGTTTTGGAGACAAGGAGTGAGCTGGCGCATTTTCCAACTCTGGCTTTCCCACAATTCAGGCGTCTTCCCTTGCGCACAGCATCCTTTTTCCTGATTCATTGAAACTGAAAAACACGTTGAAAGGAACCATAGAGAATAGGACAATGCGACGTGAAGCCTGCGCGAAAATTCCATTTTTAGGACATTATTACACTGAGGATCGATAATTTTAAAATTTTCAAAAAGGCAGCAGTTTAATAATTTTGTTATTTTTCAGGCACTGAGAATGTTCAATGGAGAATTTCAAAGTTTGCAGACAATTTTTGAAACACAAACTGTCCAAATTCCTAAGCCTATAAAAGTACTCACCGAAGAAAAATGTTCTTATTTAATTATGGAGTATAAAAAAATGGAAGGCTTAAAAGATTACGGGGAATTGGGAAAACAATTAGCGAATTTGCACCTCTATAATGAACGCCTATTAAAAAGAAATAATTCTTCAATTCCTGATAGCACACCACCTGTTGAAGAATTTGGCTTTGATGTTACCACCTGCTGTGGATATTTGCCTCAAGACAACACTTGGAACCCAGATTGGATTGTTAGTAAAATTCATTATATCTTTCTTTTGGGCTGAAAATAATTTTTTTTTCCAATATTTTTCATGGTAATTTCTGTTAAAATAATAAATTTGGCTTATACTTTAATTAACTGTCAAATAGTTCAGCATTCTTTCAAAAGATGGTAGGCTAGTCTAACAGCCGATACACTATTAGCCTATATCTGCCCTATATTTATATATTTTTATACTTTTATAAAAGATACATAATATATAATAACATTTATAAAGTATGTATTGTTAAAAGATCAATGAAAATCTACCAAATACATTAGATTATTAGCTACCATTATGACATCTCTTGGCAAATTTTCGCAATACGTGTTTTTTTTTGGCTTGCTTTTTAAGACACATAACGCCATCTTATCGGCAAAAACATGCATAGCAGCTTCGCTTCTACGCCCCCTTAAAATTTTTTTTTTTTTTTTATAAAAAACATTCACACTTTTTCTCATTCACACTCACACTCACACACACATTCACACTGTCTTTTCGGCAACTGAGGCCATATAAGACTTTGAAGATAACCGTTGTAATTAATATATCAATTTGGGGTCCAGGCATTTCTATTTAAGCCATCTGGTATCCAAATGGCTTAAATAAAATCATCGGACTGCTGGGTCCGAACCCGCGACGTTTGGTATAGGAGGTAGGCACGCTACCTACTACCAACCCGGGGCCCCCCTTCAAAATTAATGTCTGCCATATGGGAACACTGATACGTTCAGAAATTTGTGATTTTTGGAGGACTACGTCCTTCAACTGAATAATATCTATTAATTCCACATTCCGTTCATTCCCATGTTTAGATGAAATACGATTTCAACGGTCTCATGCAGTTCCATCACCCACAAACAATTTCTTCTTGATCTCAGAGACAGATATATACTTTTGACAACAGATCAAAACTTGGGTCAGCAAGATTGCAAACCACCTCCACCATTACATCATTCATTCTTTAAAACTCCAATAGGAGAGTCGCAACGTCGAGTAAATCTCTAGAAATTTTATCTTCTTATTAGTTCGGTCGGTCACTGAAATCATTTTTATAAAATTGGGAATTAGATTCAGTTCGTTTCCTAGGCAGCTACAAAGACGGAATTTTTTCAAAATTCTCACTCGAATTGCGCTGAACCGAACATTAGTATTTGTTACGGTCTAAAAAATTTAATTATCACCTTGTTCTCTCCTCTCGGCATTTTTTTTGTCAATAGCCTTCTCTCAAAATTTTGGTCAGAAATCGATTTCTTTTTTTTTGTTTTCGAATTTTGAATATATTTTTATATATATTCTTATTATCTTTAATTCCAGGTGTTCTTCACTACACAACGACTTCAACCTCAAATTAATATGATCGAAGAAAATGTATGTATAATATTATAGTCTAATATTTTTATGAGGATAAAAAGAAAAAACCTTTCCAAAGTTATTTTATTAAGATCAAAGGGAATCAAACCATTAGTGACTGAATTATATTGGCTTAAAGGTGTTCTGCCGAGGTTTTATTCCCCTTAATCTCGAAAGCATCACTTAATATTGTCCCTCACTGTACCTTATATATTTAATTGCTTTTATTTAAAAAAAAATGGCATAAATTTTATATTTTTCAGTATGGCGATAGAGAAGTTATTGGACTTTGGCCACAATTACAAAAGATCATTCCTGTATTCTTTGAAGGGATTAAGATTCTACCTTCATTGGTCCATGGAGATTTATGGAATGGAAATGTAGCTGAAGCCGATAATAAGCCAGGTAATACACTTAGTTAGTACTTCATTGTGTTAACTATTTCGGTTAACTTCCTCAAAAAAACTTCACAAATTACAAAAAATAATCTTTATTACTCGCAACACAACAAATTACACCTTCGTTACATAAAAATCAATAAACCAACTCCAAAACAAAAAGTCTCAACTATCCCTCTATTATCCACCTCCCTTATACCGTGACGTCACCTCTTCTCTCTTCTTACAATTGGTTTACACTTATTGAAATGTATTATGTTATGAAAAAGGAAAAAAAAATTTGATTATATGAAATTGTGCAGGATTTTTGAAAAATAAATCCAGCTACCTTTTAGATTACAATTGCATCATTTTATTAAGTTTTTCAGATTATCTACGTTTTTATTCATCTCTTGTTTTTACATTCAACATCCTTTTTTCCTCTTCAAGCCGAGTTCAAAAAATTATTTGCATTTTCTTCAATGCAATAATAAAATTGATTTTCTTTTCTTTTCAGTTATTTTCGACCCTGCTGCCTTCTATGGACACCATGAATATGAATTTGGCATCAGTACAATGTTTGGAGGATTTAAATCAAGTTTCTTCCAAGAATATCATAAAATCATTCCAAAAGAGAAAGGATTTAATAAAAGAAATAAATTATATCAACTTTTCCATTATTTAAATCATTGGTAGGTTTTTGTTAATTAACATCATGGCTGTTTTTACTTTCTCTTACTATATGTTAATATATATAGAGAGAGAAAGTATTGGATTCATGTCAAAAATTCGATGTTGAGGTTTTGATGGATATACACGTTTTGAGGTCCCCTGAATCTAAAAAAGTGGTTTTCGCGACATGGTCTGTCTGTCTGTCTGTGAATAAAATATCTCAAGGACGAAAATAGCTAAGAGATTGAAATTTTATATTTAAGTTAGGCACCCCCCTGGGACGTAATACGAAACTTTTAAATAAAATAGGCTAAACAGTAGGCCTACTAGTACTTTACTGATGCAATTTTTCAATTTTTTTCGATTTTCTCAAAATACCCTCCAATGATTTTGATTCAAATTCAAAAATCAATTATTTTTTAGATGCTCTTTAAAATGTATATTCTCATTTTGCCATTGAAATCTTCTGAAAACCACTTTACTCTTGTACTCCATAGAAAAGATAGGTGAAATGGTTGCCATGGTAACAAAATATAATTATTCTCCCATGTTTATAAATTTGAATTCAAAAGTACCGTCCTATCGAGAAGCGCTGCAATTTGATCGTGTGACTTGAGACTATAGTATCCAAGAGGCAGGTTTCGAGTAGATTATCTGTGGTACGGCATGCTGAGTACAAATTGTTTGGTCTTAGGTTTCCTAAGTAGAAGAGAAAAATCTAAAATAAATTTTTTATTTTTTAGGAATCACTTTGGATCTGGCTATCGAAGATCTTCAATTAATTTAATGAAAGAATTAATAAAAGAAGCCTCTTAGATTATTAAAAATAAAGGATAAACATGTTATATATTAATATTATATTTGGAATCTTGAATCTACAGATTAATACATAATTTTATAAGAATTCTTTTTGAACTACCAATTCTTTTTAATGATGTTCATATCCATCAGGCAATGGGTTGACATGTGGATTATGGAATAATGATTTGTTTCCTTCTCCCCAAGGGAAACGCTGAAAAAAAAGTGATAAATTAATTAAATTATAATATATTGTATATTTATTTAAATACAAATCTATTTTCTTGTTTTATATAATTCAAAGTTGAATAAAATATTCATAATAAATAAATTTTATTCCTGCTATTAAATCTAGCATATGAAAAAACTAACATCCCAATTATCGGATAAGCTGGCGCCTAGTTGTTGAAAAAACATCAGTTAGTATCATAGAATTTTATAATCACATTTCGAGTTTTTGGTGAGGTTGTATAATATTATTAATTGAAACAGAGACACTTATACATAAATTATATAATTAGTTGCAAAAATATATATATATATAGCAAGATCTTAATTTGGGTTTAAAAATAAAACAAATTAAGATCTTGCTATATATATATATAAATTTATTTTTGCAACTAATTATATAATTTAATAATAAATAAGAAATTATATATAATATTTAAGATATTATATACAGTATATATCGCGTATGTGAGCCGCGAAACGGAAATTTATACAATTAAATATTTATTAATTCATATGCCCGAGAAAAGTGAGGGTGTGCCGCCGGGAGTCGAACCACGGATCCTCCAATTTGTACTCGGAGTGCCCTAACGCTGTGGTCTAGTGGTTAGGGCACTCCGAGTACAAATTGGAGGTTCCGTGGTTCGACTCCCGGCGGCACACCCCTTATTTTCTCGGGCATATGAATTAATAAATATTTAATTGTATAAATATATAATTTATGTATAAGTGTCTCTGTTTTAATTAATAATATTATTACAACCTCACCAAAAACTCGAAATGTGATTATAAAATTGTACGATACTAACTGATGTTTTTTCAACAACTTTTTTAGGCCTTGATAATGGTTAAAACCAACTGTAACCATAATACAGCGCTATTTGGTCGGCCAGAATTAAGTATTAAGAAAAAAACAGCAAAACATTTTTTTTTTCTTTCTACAAAAGCATTTCACCTGCTTATTGCTCGACAGGCAATCTCTGCAATCAAGCAACATTCTTATTTATTCTCTTGTTTAGTTTCCTATCAACATGATATCAATATAATGTACGTATAAGTAAAATAAACGAATGGAGAAATTTTCAATTTTAACTTTTTTTAAGGTTTTTTTAACCTAATCTTGTAAATAAAGTATCACAAATGTTGATCCAGCAAATAAGAATTTGTAGGAATTAATCGGAATAAATGTTGGAATTGCCTATCCGCTTTAATAAGATCTCTGTTTTTGATTAATGTAGATTAAAATCTTATTTTAGAAAATCAATAAATTATTATTATGGTAAATTTGAATAGGAAAGATTGTAAATTCATGTGAAAATAATTAATAAAAGAAACCTTATTTCGGAGCCTCAAATGTTCATAAGCAACAAATTCAGGCGGTTCGTGACTTTCTTCTTGATGTTTCACATAAGCATTAACCATGCAAACGCCTACAGCGGGAAGTGCCACGACAAAAGTCAACAATTTCCACATCTTGAGACCACCTAAAAAAGAGGGGCCGAGTTGGCAAATTTAGATTTATATATTAGATTAATAATTTTAGGCGACGTATAGTATTAATTCTAGATAGTCCATGTCATATTTATTTTTACATTAAATTAAAAAAAAAAAGATAAGTTGGAAAAACTCAAGTGACATTTGATATTTCCTCGAACTCTTCTTGAATTTTTAGAAATATCACATATATTGATATTTCAACTTGGAAGTTTTAACTTTGCCAATTTTAGTAGATCTTATCACGAGTAAATCATAAAATAATTGAGTATTATTATATTGAAATTTTTTAATCAAAAAAGCTACTAATAAGTAAATGAGTAATGAATTTATAAAAATTTATTGAAAATAAAGAATATCTAGCCTTAAAAAAAGATTATATAATTTATTATATATTGTTTGATAATACCTCCATGTCCTGCTGTTGCTGCTGAGCTAACATTATTTAATTTGCCACTTGTAAAAAACGATCGCCTTAATGAATTTCCAATTACAGATGCCATTTTATTTGCTTCTAATTGATTAATAAATAAAATTGAATATTTTTCTTTAAAGGCATCAAATATCAAACAGCTGGGGGAAAATACAATATGGCCAACTTAACAAAATTTAAAAATATAAAAAGTTGTAAATTTAATAAAATTCTTTCTAAAGATTAAGACAGAAATCAGCGAATTAGTAGTTAACAATTATAAAAAAAAGTTATTTTCCTTTTTAATTAATGAGACATTTTAATCATGGCCGTAACTAGGGGAGTGCCGCCCCCCTCCCCCCCCCCAAGAAAAATTGAGAAAATATAGGGCTTTCCTGGCCAAGGGGGATACAGGGGGGGGGTAAAGGGGGTAATTACCCCCCCCCCCCGAGATTTGAAAAAAAAAATTTATTTTGAATGTAAATTTTTAAAAATTAATACTTAAAAATTTGATTTGTATTTATTAGGGTCCGACCGAAACAAGATTTTCAGCCGAAACCGAAACCGAATATTCGGCCTCAACCTTAGTTTCGGCCGAAACCGTAACCGAAACTTGTATTTCCTATAAAAAAATTTATATTTTTTTTTTTTTTTGAAATTTTTTCCCCTACGTGAAAATCATTTTACCTTTTTTTTAGGGAGACAAAAATTTTTTCTCCTTCAAGTGCAAATCATTTGACCTTTTTTTTTTTAAGACTCAAGTTTCGGCTACATTTTGGCCGAAACCGAAACTACGGCCGAAACCATGATTTTTGGCCGAAACCGTAACCGAAACCGAATATTCGGTCGGTTCCTAGTATTTATATTCTGGCAAACAAGTACAGAATGGAAAAAATTGTGACACCAGATTACCCCCCCCGAGAAGCACCTCTGGATCCGCCCTTGTTCCAGGCCCCCCGGAGGATAGCCGGTCCCATGGCTCCCCCCCCCCAGCCAAATTCTCTAGTTACGCCCATGGTTTTAATAAAAGGTTTTTGTATTTATAATGATTAATTTTTACTTTCTCGTACCCTATATATGAAATATATATAGAGAGAAAGTATTGGTTTCATGTCAAAAATTCGATGTCGAGATTTTGATGGATCTTCACGTTTTGAGGTCCCCTGAATCCAAAAAAGTGGTTTTCGCGACATGGTCTGTCTGTCTGTCTGTCTGTTGTGTGTGTGTGTTCAATTTTAAGCATGAAGGAATTGAGCTAGGAGGCTGAAATTTTATATTTAAGTTAAGCACCCCCCGGGACCGACAAAATAAGCTTTTAATCAAAATTGGCCAAAAAGTACTAGTACTTTACTGATGTACTTTTTCAGTTTTTTTCGATTTTCTCAAAATTCGCTCTAACGATTTTTGTTTAAAATTCAAAAATCAATTATTTTTTTAGATGCTCTTTCAAATGTATATTCTCGTTTTGCCCTCAAAATTGTTTGAAGCACACTTTACTCTTGTGCTTCATAGGAAAGATAGGAGAAATAAATGGTTGCCATGGTAACCGAATTTAAATCTTTTCTTTTTATTAGATTAAAAATCAATTATTATTTAAACGCCCATTTTTTTTTCGGAGAAAACATATCTCTCTCTCACAAAACTATCTTCTCTCTTTCTACGCGTTTTAAATTTTTCTACCTTATCTTCGCATTTGACCAATGTTAATTTCCTATAGGGATTTGTATGTTAATTTCGATTCAAAGGGGGTCCCCTTTGGAACTTTTAGGCATTTAAAATTTTTTTCCAATTCTTATGAAATTTTGTATTTATTTACGAATCTATATTGTGTATAAAATGTCCAAATATGAGATTAAAATTTTGAAAAATAACCATAGTTTATTTCAAGCAATCAACATTTAAAATGCAAGTTTGAAACTAAGGTGCTATGGAAAACTAAATATATCTCGACACAAAAAATCTGGTGTGACCAGCACAGTGCACAACTTTCTCTTACCGAAGGGTAAGAGAAAGTTGTGTGCTGTGCGCCAGTCACACCAGATTTTTTTTATTTATTTCAATTCTTAAGAAATTATAAGTTAGCATTAAAATTAAAAGAAAATTGATAATAATAAGAATGAAGAAAAAAAGTCCCGGAGATGGATTTGAACTCGAGAAGTTTGGTAAAGTGAGGATGGAAAAAAAATATTCAATTTTTTCAAGAGTAGCATGTGAATTGCAAAAAAAAAAAAAAATATAAATAATAAAAGTTTGATTGAAATAAGAACAAAATTATAAGATATGAAGATAAGATATGAACATAAGATATGAAGATATAAGATATGATGACACAAAAAATCTGGCTTGGCAGCACATTGACACAACATATAAGAGAAGTTTTGGGAAACGACCACCAGTTTTTTTTTTTTTTAATTTGGCCAGAGGGGGAGCGTCGTCGGTGACAGGTCCCCCCCCCCCCCCCTCGTCTCTGATTGTTGCTGAGGAGAAAAGGCGCCAGGCGCCCCCCTCCCCAATATTTTAATACCTTCTAAGTTAAATTTTTTTTTTTTTTTTTTTTTTTGAACAGTATAGGAAGAATTATAAAAATGGAAGGACAAAAAAATTAATATTAATCAAGCATATTTAACATATTTAATTAATTATTGTTCAAATTCACAAATAAATGCTCTTACACTGTCACAATCAAAAAGACCATAAAGGCCACTTTGTTTAGCTTCGCCACAGAAATAACTTCCTCCAGCGTCATCAGGTTCACCAGTAGCCCAAAAGTTGTCTAAAATTTCATTTCCTAAAGAAAAAAAAAAAACAAAGAATCAAAAAAATAATTATTTGTCCTAAATCTACAAATATATATTTATATTAGCTTATAAAATTAATTATTTCAACATATAAACAAGAAGTTCTCAAATTTATTTCCTAATATTAAAGAGTTGTGTAAGCCCTAAGCCCTCGGGCTTGGTGTAGGAGTTAGCGTGCTGACCTTCTCTACCAAGGGTCGAGGGTTCGGATTCCAGGCAATCCGAGGATTTTATTTAAGCCATTTGGACCCCAAATATATATAATTTATGGCCGAGAAGACTGTGTTATGGGATAAAAGTGTGTGTTTAAAAGAAAAAAAAAGAGTTGCGTATTAATTTACTTGAAGAAATTAATAAAAGAATTTGATTTTCGGCATAACTGTGAATTTCTTGTAAAAATTCGGCCACTCATTCTGTAGCCTTCTTCAGGTTCAATTCAGTTAAGATTTTTTTTTTTTTTTTGTAATGGGTGCATATTATGACCAATTGTCACATGCAGCCAGGAAGAATATAGTTAAAAAAAAAGGTGAAGCATAAAAGGGGAACTTAACTGCGGGAACTGAATAGATGCCTGTTGAGATTAGACTTGAAAGTCTAAAGATTGTAGGTTTTGGGGATTTTTTTTTTTTTAAAAAACTCTCACACTTTTCTCCTTCTCACTCACACTCCCCCACACCCTCACACTCTCTTTTTTTCCCCTGCCCCTATAAAAAATTTACATGAACACCATACTTTATTAATAAATTTATATAAGGTAGGGGCCAGGTTTTTTTTAAACCCCTTTGGTCCCAAAAGGGTTCATAAAAAACCTCGGTCCGCCGCGGGGGCGCCCCAGACGAGGTGGGTTGGGGGGGGGGGGCGCGCCCCCCTCCCCCCCCCCCCCCGGGGGAGGTTTTGGGGATGATAGACGCAGGGAGCTTGTTCCATTTACGGAAGGTCATGGGGAAGGTTGGAATTGATTAGATTGCAAAGATTGTTACATCTGGGTCAATCTCATTTGAATAACTGAATTGTACCTGCCCAGGCAGCTTGAAATATTATAGTAATATTGCAACAATATTGTCAATCTTAAACAATATTGACAATATTGCCAATCTTACACAAAATTGACAATATTGCCAATCTTACACAAAATTGACAATATTGGCAATCTTACACAAAATTGACAATATTGGCAATCTTACACAATATTGCCAATCTTACATAATATTGACAATAATGCAGCAACATTGCTGCAATATTTGAACTCAAACAGCAACATTGTGTCAATATTCCTTGTAAGGTTAGCTTGGAATATTGCGTTGGGCTGCAATATTGTCAATATTTGCAATATTCCAAGCTGTCTGGAGGAAGAAAGTCACACAATGAGTGGCCGAAACGTTGTCATTTTTACAAAATACTTTCTCTCTATATATATTTCATATATAGGGTAAAAGAAAGTAAAAAATCACAGTTAAACCGAAAATCAAATTCTTTTATTAATAATAATAACAACTCCAAAATTTAATTTGAAGAAAATTTCTAAAACCTCGTAATTTACCTTGAAAATCAATGTAAAAATTTGGGATTCTTGTTGTAATCATGCCTGCCCAACTTGCATAAAATGTATCATTTCCTTTTGTTAGGTAATTTGTAACGATTTCACTTTCCTCTGCACTGTTGATCACAATCAAATAAGCTCCGTCCTGTTGACATCTCTGAAAATAAATATCAAAAGTAGAATGAAAGGAAAACATTTAAGGAATGCAATAGGCCTTTGAAACCAACAACTGTTACAAAAGATACAACACCTACTATAATATTGCATAGAAATTACACACACAACAACTTCAGCCAATTTATCAGGGAATTTATACATAAATTTATCCAAAAAAACTTTACATAATTGAAATAGCAAAATTAGATCCAAAACACAAAAAAATAAATAAGATCACATACCTTATAAGCATCGAACCATTTTAATTCATTGGTATAAAATTTATAAGAATGTCCATCAACTGAAGGACTATACCCACTAGGAATTTGTCTAAAATTCTTCTTTTCTTCTTTGGAATAGCAAATTATAGATAAAAAAATTAAAATGGCACAATATTTCTTCATTGTAAATTAGAAAAGAGAGAAGAGAAATTATTAAGAATTAAATTTTTTTATAATTGCAAATTATGAATGGGAGAAGCAAAAAACGAAGCCAAATGCCTTCTGACCAATTTATTAGTCCATTTCACTATAATAATAAGTGTTTATACCTTAAACAATTATTCACAAAATAAAAAAATATTTATTACAAAATGACTAATCTACTATTGTGATTAAATCTTTTATATGTATAAATGAAATTATTCTTATCAATGAAAAATAAATAAATTGAGAACAAGGTCAAATATCAAGTTTAGATAAAAAATAAACTTAACAATTTAATTTTATCTTTATTTATTGTATAAATACTCTCATATGCGCCAAATCTCAGTCCGGCATCAAAAATTAAATAAATTGAGTTTCGCCCCCTCCGCCATCAAAGGCTAGTGTCACGCCGCTGCATAGCACATCAGAATGCTTTGCAAATAATATCTATCAAAGAAGATAGACAAATTTTAATCAAACGGCACGAAAAGGGACGCCCTGGTTCAATGGGAGGTGTCGATAGAAAATTATAAGCTGTTGAGAAACGAAGGCTACAAAGAAAAAGAAAGAAAGCAAAAATGTTTAGATGAATCATCCGCTTATGCTGGTGTTTTAGCTTTTTTCAGAAATAGAGAGGAAAAACATCTTGAAAAGGAACAGGAACGTTTATCTTCCTCAAAACCAAAGAAAAAAGCGAAGCTGTGCATTTAATTATGGCGTTTTTTGTACTCAGTTTCTATAGATATAACGTTTTTGTATGAACCAAAATGCATCAATCTAAGCAAGGGCGGATCCAGATGTGTTTCTCGGGGGGGGGGGGGGTAATCTGGTGTGACTCGTCGCACAACACACTATTTTTTCTTAATTTCGGTAATTTAAAGGCGCATTTTGTACTTGTTTGCCAGAATATAAATACAAATCAAATTTTTAAGTATTAATTTTTTAAAATTTTACATTAAAAATAATTTTTTTTCTCGAAAAAAAGGTATTTTTTTAAATCTCGGGGAGGGGGGGTAATTACCCCCCTTTACCCCCCCTTGAATCTAAGCTACAATAACAATTTATCGTTTTCTCTTGTTTTTATAAAAAAATCTTGTAAAGATTCATTGTATTTTGCCTGATTAACACCAAATAAATTTTCGACAGGTCCTGAAGATGGGAGCGATGCGTTCCCGAAATATCGACGATATTAATATCCTAATTATTTATTTCAAGCTGGCTGCTTACATTCACCTGTTCCTGTTAATTATCACTCAGCCATCGAACATATTAATAAAGATATATGAAGAATTATAATTTGATAAATTTATTCAATTTAAATAAGTTTATATATATCATATATTTAAAAATACAATTATAAACAATAAGTTATTGTTCTCCTCTCTGGCCTCAAAAGCCGAGAGGGCAAATTAATAAAAGTTTCTTTTGATTGAAAATGACATTATTCCATTAAAGCAGTAACTACATGTTAAGGTTGAGAGACTCTTCATTTGACTATCTGCTTCTTATTTTCTAAATTGTGTAATAAAATAAAAATTGTGTATTGAAATAATATCCAAAAATATTAAGGTGCGCGTCTCGGGGTGCTATTTTTGGGAGTTTGCGGCCACAATTTTGAAGCTATCGACCTCAAATTTTTTTTATATTAAAGCTATTTAAAATATCTACAAATAATAGAAGCCCTTTTTTTAATTTTCAAAAAAAAATTTTTTTTTTTAGATTAATCGCATTAAATAAAAGATATTCAAAAAAAAGGAGCTCTATAAGTTGTAGATAATTAAATTAGTAATCATTGTGTTAAAAAATAATTAATTTTTTGCCTTTAATTAATTAGCTGGAAGCTCTAGAATGAATTAGACTTATATTCCTATGGGGAACACTAACGCCATCTCTTGCCGCCTCGAGTCAATCGTGTTTTAACGATTTTTCGAGACGCGCACCTTAAAGAGAAAGAGATATCCTTATTTGAACCCTGTTATGCAATGGTGTATCAAAGACCAAACATCGAGTTTTGAGAAAATCAACATTAAAGTTTTTTTGTTTTCATTGGATTATATATAATTTTTCTTGTCAATTGTGCAAGTAACATTAAATATAAGATTTTTTTGGACATATTTCATAAAAAATACTATTAATTAAATAAAGCATTTGAAACAATATTCCGTCAATTTTGAATTTTTTTGGTCTTTGACACACCATTGCATAACAGGGTCCATTTATGTAAACATTTAATAATTTCTATCATTTTTTCTTATTCCCTTTTATTGCATTTTTCTAGAATGAATAGATAAATGCTTCTTGAGATTAGATTTTTGATTAAATTGTTTTGAACATATTTCACACTTGAATGATTTCTGGCCTGAATGAATAAGTAAATGGGTATTGAGATGAGATTTTTGAATAAATTGTTTTGAACATATTTCACACTTGAATGGTTTCTGCCCTGAATGAGTACGTAAATGCGCTGTGAAATTAGATTTGTCATTAAATTTTTTTGAACATATTTCACACTTGAATGGTTTCTCCCCTGTATGAATAAGTAAATGGGTATTGAGACTAGATTTTTGAGTAAATTGGTTTGAACATATTGCACACTTGTATGGTTTCTGGCCAGAATGAATACGTAAATGCTTAGTAAGATGGGGGTTGTGATTAAATTGTTTCGAACATATTTCACACTTGAATGGTTTCTCCCCTGTATGAATACGTAAATGGGTTGTGAGATTAGATTTTTGATTGAATTGTTTTGAACATATTTCACACTTGTATGGTTTCTGGCCAGAATGAATACGTAAATGCTTAGTAAGATGGTATATGTGATTAAATTGTTTCGAACATATTTCGCACTTGATTGGTTTCTCCCTTGTATGAATAAGTAAATGGGTATTGAGATGAGATTTTTGATTAAATTGTTTTGAACATATTTCACACTTGAATGGTTTCTGCACTGAATGAGTACGTAAATGGGTTGTGAGACTAGATTTCCATTTAAATTCTTTTGAACAAATCTCACATGAATAAAATTTCTTACGATGTAATTTTTTGTTGGCAAATAACATGTTTGAATGCTTCTTTTTTTGAACCTGATGGATCCTTTTTATCTTCATTTTTATTCTTTAACTTTTTCTTTTTGATTTTTACTAAAGATTCTTCTTTTTCTATAAATGAAATGTTTTAATTAAAGTAAAAGGAAACTAATACAAATTATAAATTGCTTTTTATTACCTTTTATTGATGGTTTTTTTGAGAAAATCAAAATTTTTTCTATCTATTATTTGTATAATGTTTGATACACATTTTTTTGAGTGCTTCCATAGAAAATATAAATTTATAAAGTTGGTCTTACAATGAATGCAAGAGAAGACAGGACCTAATGAAACAAAAATCAAAAATAATAATACAAAATATGTTTCTGAGAATTTTATTAATTTTTTGAATTTTTAAAAAATAAAATTTTTTTAAGGTTAAATTCAATCGGTAATTCTTTCATATACGGTACTTCACTCCAGTACCGTTATGATCAGAGTCGGAGAGATGGCGTGGCTTATCTAACAGCAATTTTCATGCTCTAGGAAGGCAAAGTAGGAAAATCAAACATAGCTTACCTTAGTACACGAATTATGCAAGGTAAATTAGGGATCTTTACTTTCATTCGCCCATGATCATTTTGCAAATGATTTTTTTTTTGAATGTTTAATAATTGCTGGTCATAAAACATGGTCGCTCCCAAGCGTTTTAATTGTAAGGGCCGTATGTGGTGAATGAGGTGAAATCCACTGAAGAAGGAGTGCCGATAGGTCTCCGAAATATTTGGAATTATTGCCTTGCTAACTAATAAAAAAATTGCTGAAAATATAGCGTTTTCTTTCTCAAATAAACCAACTTCAGCAACACCACTTAAGGTGCGAGTCTCGGGGTGCTAATTTTGGGAGATTCCAGCGGCCACAATTTTGAAGCTATCGACCTCAAATTTTTTTTATATTAAAGCTATTTAAAATATCTACAAATAATAGAAGCCCTTTTTTTGATTTTCGAAAAAAAAAATTTTTTTTTTTTTTAGATTAATCGCATTAAAAAAAAAAGATATTTTAAAAAAAGGAGCTCTATAAGTTGTAGATAATTAAATTAGTAATCATTGTGTTAAAGAATAATTAATCTTTTGCCTTTAATTAATTAGCTGGAAGCTCTAGAATGTAAAAAGTCTCTTATATTCCTATGGGGAACACTAACGCCATCTCTTGCCGCCTCGAGTCAATCTTGTTTTAACGGTTTTTCGAGACGCGCACCTTAAGGAGAATGTCTATAACATTTGCTAACCGTTTGTTTGTCAAAAGGTTTAATTATCTCCGAGTTACACGTGTTTTTGTAAACAACCAAAAGTGAATTTTTCGATTTTTACAATGGGTGATTTTGTTGAGCAAAGAACTTTCATCAAATTTTGTTTGCGGAACGAATATTCTTGTGCTGACACGTTGAAAATGTTGCGGAAGGCCTTTGGTGATCAAATTATGGCACAAAAAAACGTTTATAACTGGTACAACGAGTTCAAAGAGGGCCGAGAACGCGTTGAAGACGAACAGCGCTCTGGACGATCACCAAAGTCTACCGACGAGGGCCACATCAAAAAACTCAAAGATTTGGTGCTTGAAAATCGTCGATTGACAATTAGAGATCTCGCTGATAGTGTTGGAATGTCATTTGGCTCACAAGGGGGAGGTCGCCACCTGTGGGTCACCGATTTTTTCAAACTCATAGGATTTGAAGATTAGTATCTGGACATCAATTTCCTAAAGCAGTACGATGCGCTTCTCAAGAACACTCAAGAAAATCCACTTTGAAGACTATCAAGATTTCCGAGCTCTATAAGTTTGAATAATTTTGTTTATATGCAAACAGTGTCTGGTAGCCGTGAGAGTAAGCGTAACAGTCTGGTAAACAAGGAGTCGCTAGTTCGATGCTTGTTGATGACATTTTTTTTTTTTTTCTTTCAATTCACCATCCGTATATACAGTATCACTCATATTAAAATTTATAAAATTGAAATTAAATTAACAAATATTTTTTTCAATATAAATTAACATCTTTTATTTTTACCACTTGTTACACACTGAAAATACGAATATTATATTATAAATGTAAATTTAAAATATTTTGTTAATTTAATTTCAATTTTATAAATGTTAATATGAGAGATACTGTATATACAGATAGAGAGTTGAAATAAAAAAAAATGTCCCCTAACAAGCATCGAACTAGCGACTCCTTGTTTACTAGATTGTTGCGCTTACTCTCACGGCTACCAGACACTGTTTACATATAAACAAAATTATTCAAACTTATAGAGCTCGGAAATCTTGATAGTCTTCAAAGTGGATTTTCTTGAGTGTTCTTGAAAAGCATCGTACTGCTTTAGGAAATTGATGTCCAGATACTAATCTTCAAATCCTATGAGTTTGAAAAAATCGGTGACCCACAGGTGGCGACCCCCCCTGTCGGCCCAAACCATTTTGAAGAATGTTTGGAGTCTCAAAATCGTCAAGTCTCGATTGGTGCCAAAATTGCTCAATTTTTTGGAAAAAAATCTGGTGTGACCGGTCGCACTAGCACACTGTGCTTGTACTTTTGTTGCTAGGTGTATACTTAAGAACCTTGATGAGAATAATCTAACATGCACGTGTATAGCAGAGATTATTATCCCTATTAAATATTTTTTTTTTTTTTTTTTTTTTTGTGGAATGGGTGCATAAGGTCCGAAGACCTATAATGACCAATAGTCACATGCAGCCAGGAAGAAAAAAAAACAAAAAGAGAAGCATAAAGGGGAAACTCAACTGCAGGAGACTGAGAAGATGCCTGTTGAGGTTAGACTTGAAAGTTTGAAGATTGTAGGTTTTGGGGGAAGATAGACGCAGGGAGCTTGTTCCAATCACGGGAGGTCATGGGGACAAAGGAAGAATGAAATTGATTTGTTCTGTTAGTCGTGATCTGAACAGCATAGGGATGCTGGGACGATTCCTCTCTTGTGTTCC
>JAKCPI010008230.1:0-23532 GCA_023213315.1 Euborellia annulipes
TGTACTGTCTTGTCACACCAGATTTTTTGTGTCGAGATATATTTAGTTTCCGATAGCACCTTAGTTTCAAACTTGCATTTTAAATGTTGACTGCTTGAAATGAACTATGGTTATTTTTCAAAATTCTAATCTCATATTTGGATATTTTATACACAATAGAGAATCCTAAATAAATACAAAATTCATAGTAATTGGAGAATTTTTTTTAAACATCGTATGGTCTCTACTCCCCTATTGCTAGATTATCCAGATTGGGAAATGAAGAGCGTTGTCCGAACATGGACATACCAACAATTAATGTATTTAAGTCAAGGGCTAAATTCTATATATTGAATGTATGTAATTAATACAACAAAAATTTGATAATGTAAATATGTTTGTATTTGGGCTAATTGCCTGTGAAATAAATAAATAAATAAATAAATGTGTAAAAAGTTTAAAAGGGGACCGACCCCCTTTTGAATCGAAATTAACATACAAATCCCTATAGGGATTTAACATTGGCTCTATGGAAGGAAGAGCCGGAAAGTGAATTGGAAAAATCTGAAATACATCAGTAAAGTGTACTTCAAACAATTTTACTGATGTACTTTTTAAAGAGCATTTAAAAAATTATTTATTTTTGAATTTTAATCAAAATCGTTGGAGTGAATTTTGAAAAAATCGAAAATAAACTGAAAAAGTACATCAGTAAAAAGAAAGTACTTTTTTGCCGATTTTGTTCAAAAGTTTATTTTCACGCCTCAGGGGGGGGGGTGCCTAACTTAAATATAAAATTTCAACCTCCTAGCTCATTTCTTTCATGCTTAAAAATGTCCGCACACACACACACACAGAATGACAGACAGACCAATTTGCGGGATCCACTTTTTTGGACTCAGGGGACCTCAAAACATGTCCATCAAAATCTCGTCATCGAATTTTTGACATGATCGCAATTCTTTCTCTATATATTTCATATATATCCCCTCCATGTTCCTCTCAGCCTACGGTCCTGAATCTAAAGTGATTAAAATTTTGTATTTGTTTTAATTTTTTACAAAAAATGATTATTTACAAGAATAGAATCGCAACCAGGGATAAATTATGGAAAAACTTTGGTATTTTTTTTGGATGCAACCATTCGTACCAAAATAACAAAAAATAAATGAGAAAAAACACATCAAAATATTAACATAAAGAAAAATATCAACACATCAAAAACATAAAAACAATGAGCCTTACCCATGAGAGCGATGACGTCGCCCTCGAGGAAGCTGAGCTGGTTTTCACCACTGGACAGATAGGCGTAAAGGGCTCTAGCAAGTTGCGGGTCCCATGGGGCGGCTCTTTCAGGTACAGCCATCGATTTCGGACGTACTGGAGTATCGGGAGGCTCTGCGGGACACAGAAACACATCCACAATTAGAAATATGTATGCATGAAATATAAAAGCCCTATCAATCACTTTGAGGATTTAACGGCTTATTATAGAGCATCGATCATATTTTGTCAATACAAGTTAGTCCTTTTTTTTTTTTAAAGGTTAATGGCTCTCGACCCGGGGCAAATTATATGGATTAAAAAATCCCCAGGTGCACAATAAATACTTTCAATTTATCATATAAAAACCTTTTATGGATTTTATATTAAATCTAGTTAAACATATGTGAATAATTGGTAGGTATAAAAATTAATTTATTCAATCAAATCAAAAAACAAAAAGATTTTACTTTTGTTATGAATTAAAATGCATAAAATATTTATGATTCCAAGATTTTTTTAACTTTATTTTTGAAAATAAAATAATTTATAAAAGAGAGAAAAGCTATAGAGTTGTATAGAGTTGGTTTAAACAAGAGCTTGTGCTAGAGTGTGTTAGTTACATAGGGTGGCACTCAAGGGCGGATACAAGGGGGGGGGGTAAAGGGGGTAATTACCCCCTTTACCCCCCCCCGAGATTCGAAAAAATACCTTTTTTTCGCAAAAAAATTTATTTTTAATGTAAAATTTTTAAAATTAATACTTAAAAATTTGATGTGTATTTATATTCTGGCAAACAAGTACAGAATGCGCTTTTAAACTACCGAAATTAAAAAAAAATAGTGTGCTGTGCGACGAGTCACACCAGATTACCCCTCCCCCCGAGAAACACCTCTGGATCCGCCCTTGGTGGCACTCAGGTAAATATTATTGATAAATACATCTACTGTTTTAAAGAATGTTATGCAATATTCTTTTTTTTTTTCATTTAATGTTGTTTTCAAATCGTGATGACTACCGTAGTGGATCTTATGATACCGGAACGCAAAGATGACTATGAAATTCTTTCATTATTATTATTATTTGAAATTCCTATCGGGATCCCCGTTTATTGCACGAAGACACACACCTCACCAAGGGCGGATCCAGAGGTGTTTCTCGGGGGTAATCTGGTGTGACTCGTCGCACAGCACACTATTTTTTTTAAATTTCGGTAATTTAAAAGCGCATTCTGTACTTGTTTGCCAGAATATAAATACACATCAAATTTTTAAGTATTAATTTTAAAAATTTTACATTAAAAATAAATTTTTTTGGGGAAAAAAGGTATTTTTTTCGAATCTCGGGGGGGTAATTACCCCCTTTACCCCCCCCCCCCTTGTATCCGCCCTTGCACCTCACGCTCAATCGGCCTCTACCGGCACCCCTTGAAGTTAGATTATTTCCTATCTCTAACTCCTCCTCTCCCGTTCGTTTCTAGGTAGTGAACTAGTCCTTATTTCTGATTCCACCCGGTTCCTTTTATCCAACATCTTCTATACTAGGGAGGATGTCCTAGTTTGAAGGACTACCTCAGCACCGGCGTGTAGTCTACTCCTTTCGAAGGATGCATCACTGAGAGGGAATCTTCTTTACGTTGCTTACACACTCAGTATTTGAACATGGGTCTCCTTTATAGAAGCCGACACCCTAGCCTGCTGCCCGGATTCCTGTTTTTTCGAGGAGGAATTCCAGGGAATTTACCTCCGGTGTTTTTGATATCAATTGGGGTATTAATTTTCCTTATATCCTTATGTTACCATATGTATGTACATCCACATTTTGAAGAGGCTTTGAAATTTGTAACCCATTTATAATTATTTATAAAATTGGTTGATTTTGAACAAGTCCGAGTATTATTATACCGTAGCATATTCTGGACAGGGCCGGCTCTAGGGCGCCCCGATGCAGAACAGTAATTGACCAAAAATTTCTCGGCGGAAATTTTTTTTTTAAAGAAACAAATTTTTGCCGCCCTTCAAAAATTTTTTCTTTAGCGGAATTTAAGTTTATTTTACCTTTTTTTTAGAGACACGAAAGTTTTGCCGCCTTCGAAAATTTTGTATCGCCTAAATTATGGCGCCCTTATACTGAAGCACCCCGATGCGACGCATCCTGTTCTTACACCTAGAGCAGGCCCTGTTCTGGACAATGAGTCTTGATTTGACGAATTGAGTTTTTGGTACTTCTTTCAATTCTCATGATCTCAAATTTTATCTAATATTTTTAAAAAATATTTTGGTTGATTATTTTCAAAGTGATTAAAATAACACAACCCAAAAGAGCAATTGAATCTCCCTTGTAATTTTAGTGAAATCAAGATTAGATAAAAAATACCGATTTTCAAGTTTTTATTAACGAAACAGATTTCGTGATAAAAATAAAAAAAGGAAAATTAATTCTCTGTGTAGTTAAATTAATATTACATTTTTTTTTTATAGAAATTATACTTTTATCACCCAACTTTATACTAAAGAGAGGTGATCGTAAAATTTTGGTGATATCCATGGGTAAAAGAAATATTTGTATATTTTTGAGGGGGGAATATGTAATAATAAAAAAGGGTGAGAAGTAGTGCTTTAGGGGATTTTTTGTTGGATCGTTTTATTTTATTGATTTTAAAGAAATAAAATAAAAACCAAGCCTTTTTTTTTTCTTTATGCCCCAGCCTATGTAGTGAGCAACTTTAATTAATTTTGCGAATATTTTAGCTCTTTTTTATTTGATTTATCTTCAAAGCTTGTGTATGTAATTTGTTTTAAATGAAAAATAATTATTTTATTAGAGAGCTTTAGATAAAATAAGTTAAATTTAAATTTATTAGTTGTGAATAGGCCTATCTTCTATAATAAAAAAAAATTTAGGCTATAGTTCCACTCTAAACCATTGAAACATTGCATTTAATGATGCCTAAAGTGTTATTTCAACAATGAAAACAAATTGTAAATACATATATCATCTTAGTATCTTTTAAAAAATTAAGATAATGAAATTTGAAAAATGAGTTTGATTGAGGATATCGCACCCCTGGAATCGAACTGAGGCTTCCCGCTTTTGCGGTTAATCATTTACAGAGTATCTAAGTCGCTGACTCAATGATATTTTTTGGGAAAAGCAATAAACCTTTGTGTCATGGGCGTAACTACAGAATTTGGCTGGTGGGGGGGGGGGGGGCATGGGACCAGCTATCCTCCGGGGGGGGGGGGCCTGGAAAGCCCCATATTTTCTCAATTTTTCTTGGGGCAGGGAGCTTTCTTTGGGGGGCCACGAGTCTTCTAGGGGGCCACCAAGTTACGCCCATGCTTTGTCTATGGAAATTTTCCTTTTTTATCTATAATTTAGGCAAATTTATATAGGGTCGTATAAGATTTGTTTGCAGCCAGACATATGGCCAAAATAAACATATTCAAAAATGATATAAAATTTTTTAACACTCTGACAATAAAATATTATTTTTTTAACACTAACGCTTGTTTCTGAAGGTGCGTACACATCTGCGCTCTGCTCCGCTCGCGAGCAGTTCGCGGCTCGTGTTCGTTGCTCATCCCATGTTCGTTGAAATTATTTATTTTGACGAACCTGCCGCGATCCAAAGAGATGGATCGCGGCGAGCATCTCAAAACAACGAACATGGTGCTCGCGAGTGGAGCAGAGCGCAGATGTGTACGCACCTTAAGATCTTATGTCTCATGGTAAAGGTAAAGGTAGGCCTCTCAGTCAAATGAAAAACCGCGGTCTCCAGATAGGTTAAATAAATAAATAGGTAGACTAATTTTTATGAAATTTAATTGGCATCCAATATAATTTAGAAATAAAATGTGCTTGTCAAGACTAAGGAACACCAGATGGCTTAAATAGAAATGCCTGAACCCACAATAGATAATATATATTACAACGGTTATCGTCAAAGTCTTAAATGGCCTAAGTTGCCGAAAAGACTGTGTGAATGTGTGTGTGAGTGTGAGTGCGAATGAGAAAAAAGTGTGAATGTAAAAAAAAAAAAAAAAAAAAAAAAAAAAAAAAAAAAAAAAAAAAAGACTAAGGAACAGGAAAAAAAATAGCAGACTAATTGCTTACCATGCGCGAGAGAATGTGAGGATGCGGCCAGGTTGAATTCACTTCTTGCTCTGCTCAATGGCTTAGGGGTGGCTGGACCACCGACTGCTGTCATATCATTAATAGACCGAACATCAAGACAAGAGGCATCCATAGATTTGGTCTTTCGCAATTGTGAAGAGACGCTGAGTCGATCTGTTTCGGTGTCAGTTGGGGACATGAGCAAAAGAGGACTCCTCGGGGAAGCATACACTTGTTCGTCATCAGGCCAGAAAGATACTTGCTGAAAACGAAAAATAAAAGAGTTATGTTTCTCTTTTTCTTAAATTCTTCATTAATAGTCGACTTACTCGAAGGCGGCTAGCAAAGACGGCGTCCACTTGTTCAGGCAAATACTCACGAGTGCCAGCTACTTCTTGCCATTCGTCCATATACCTTTGAAGAAGAGTACCACCTTGACTGTGATATGCCAAATAATGTTTAGCCAAAGAACATTGTCTCTCTAAAACGAATCCATATCGACGTCTCTCCTGGGTCATTGCCTGTAATCAAAAATTACTTATATTAATAAAAACAAAAAGCCTTTTATCTACAAGCCTGGTAATTAAAACAAGACATCAGCATCTAAACAACTGTCTATCTTCTCAATCTCTCTTCAGTCGTTAGTGTCAGACCTGACACGTTGTGGTTATTTTGAAGAGTAAGGAATGATATGGAGGTGGGTTCCCGTTTCCTTCCTCAGGAAGAGAGTTGGATAATTTTTTGCCATGAGGGGGATTCGAACTCGAGTTGTCTTCAACTCAGAATGCAGGTTAATGAAATAAAATAAAATTTCATTTATCAGGATTTATTTGTGACAAGACGACCAACTGCAGTAAATTGGTTTCGGTTTAAACAACCATCATCAGGTCTGTAATTACAAAAATAATAAATAAGTAAGACACTCAACATCGGTCATTTTAAAGATAACATGGTCAAAATAAACAAAAAACTCACCACCAAATCCTATGTTTTGTGATTAGACAATATAATGAAATTAATTCACATAACATTTGAATCTACAAAAACGCTCGATTTCATAAAAAAGCCTGACTAATTAGAGACCTCTGATAATGGTCGTTTAAACCGAAACCAATTTACTGCAGTTGGTCGTGTTGTTACAAATAAATTCTGATAAAGAAAATTTTATCTTATCCTGCATCTCCATTTGCAACTTTCAAGCAAAACTCAGAATTATAAGCTTTACTAGAGCACTAAAGAGATAGGTATTCGTAGGCGCCATTTTCGATCTTAGTTCCAGATAAAAACATGACAACACAGTGTATATTAGATTAATTATTAGTTAATATTGGGAAATTAAGTGAAAAAATAATAATTTTTTGTTGTCAAAAGTAATTGGTACAAAATATCGAAATGTATTGTTCTAATTGAATTTATGAGATTATGTGGTATGAGATAATGTAACATTCTCAATGAAAGTGAATGAAAAATAGACAACTAAAAACTGGTCTACAAGTTTAATTGGCAAATAAGGAATTATATATATCATGTGTTGGTCCATGAAGTAATTATGAAAAACATATAACCAAGTATTTATTAATTTAAATAAGCGAAAAATGTAGGTACCGCCGGGTAGTAGGGCATGTTGAGCGTAAATCGACAGATCCGTGGGGCGACTCCCGGCGGTACCTACATTTTTCGCTTATTTAAATTAATAAATACTTGGTTATATGTTTTTCAAGTTTAATTGGCTTTTGTTACATTTTATATATAAAATTAGAAGCAGAACAAATATTTATATTTTTTCTTGAATATCAAAAGTTGAAAACAAAAGAATTATAATAAAATTTACGTACATCCTGTGACACCACAACTAGGGATGAAACGATACCGCTGAGGTATCGACACTTTTACTCGGTACTGGTATCGGTTGCAAAGTATCGGGTACCTACTCAGTATCGATTGAAAAGAATCGATACTTACTCGTATCGGTCAATATTTTCGTACAATTAAAGATATGCAAAAACAGCAGTAAGTACTGATAGTATATTTATCGATATAATAAAAAAAACAAGAATCCCAGAGACTTTGCGGCCAGGAGATTAAATAAAAATATTTTATTTAATTTCTATTTGCTGACGTTTCGGTCTCCAACCACGACCTTCATCATCGGAGACCTCTGAGTAGCAAGTATGATAATATTTTTGTACATATCAAAGTAAAAAGAAATTGTATATTTTTAATTGCAATGAATATTAAAATACCTAAAATCGTGTATAATTGACAATATTTGCATTGATTAAGGTCGTGATTGGAGTCCGAAACGTCGGCAAATAGAAATTATAATAAATAAAAATTTTTTTATTTAATGTCCTGGCTGCAAAGTCCCTGCGAATTTTGATTAAATTTCCACAGGCATAAAACATCTTGAAAAAAAAAAAAAAAAAAAAAAAAAGACGGCTAAGAAAAAATTCAGTTCTAGCGGTACTATCCAAAGATAATTTTTCAAGATGTTTCCCTATTAAACAATCTTATACTAAAAATTAAAAAATATAGCGGTATAAACATTTCCACTTATTTCTATTATAAACAAGAACAAATGGACGTAAATGTTCTTCCGGCCTAACTAATCATCGCGTACGAGGACCGAGTATCGATACGAGTATTTGTGACCGATACTTACTTGGTACTCGATTCCAAAGTATCGATTCTAAAAGTACTTGGTATCGAAAGAAAAGTATCGAGTAAGTACTCGTATTTACTCGTATCGTTTCATCCCTAACCACAACCATTAAGCAAGATCGAAAATGGCGTCTCCGAATATTTCCCTCTAGTGCCTTAGCTTAACTGTTTTGTCTCTCGGCTAATCGATCCTCAATCCTCTGTATAAGCCGTAATTTTTTCTCTTTTTATAAATCCAAAAAATCGAGTGTGACTTTGATGTGAACTTCTTTTTTTATTATAGAGTTTTTAAATTATTTATTTTTAAAAACAGACAGTCCTTTGTTGGACACCCTGTTTAACGTAAATATAAATTTTAGTTGGAAAAGTAATAAATATTAAATATTTTTTGAAAAATTAATAGGACTTTATTTTTCCTCGTTTAATAGAATAATTTTTCTTCTTTTATGCTTAAAAAAAAAAAGATAAAAGGGAGATTTAAAAAAGCCATGGCTAACTAATTTAAAGTTAAAAGCCAGAAGCTTAATGTTTAGAGAGAAACTCAAAAAAAAAAAAAAAAAAAAAAAAAAATTAGATAATGGTCCATTCACCATCTATTATACATTGTTTTAGATTAAATGTATTAAAGTTCTTTTTTTTTTTAAAGTCAACAAAACATAATTATTACAATAGCCCATAGAAAGTGAATAGACAAAGTCTCTAGACAAGTTTGTAAACCTGACAAGTAGCCAAGTGGAATTTCGAATGAAGAGAGTTAAGTTTAAATTCGCCCAACTTGGTCCATTTCTCTTTCCTTCCTCCTTCGCTCCTCTCCTCTTTCTGCTTTTATTTATTCCTTCTTTTTTTTTTTTTTTTGAGCTTAAAAACCCTTCATCTTTTCAAGGATTTCTTTTTTTTTTCTTGAATAATAAAAAATATATTTCTTTAGGAATTTTTTTTAAAGAGTTTTTTTTTCTTAAGACCTTGTCGTAAGGACTAGAGATCATTTGGGCGAATGATTGTTCATTTTGTTTTTATATCAGATATTGATTAAATAATGTCAAGAAATAAAGTATTAATTTATAAAATATCAACGAATAGGAGAGAATATCAGGTACTGGTTACCATTAATTTTGCAAATGTTTCAGGCTGCATACACAACAGTCCATCATCAGTGCAGGTAATAGTTCTGGTGGTGGATATCCTCCTTTGTTCAGATAAAGGCATATATTTAGAGGTCACAACATTATCAGAACTACAGTACCTATTACCTGCACGGATGATGCAGCCCGAAATATTTGTATAATAAAAGGTGTCTATCAGGGGAGTATATAAGGGGGGCGAGGGGGCCCGCTCCCCCCCCGAAATTTCACAAACACATATACATATATAGGGATATACAAACATCAGCGCAACAAATTTTTCCGCAGGGTGGAAAACTTTGATTTCGCAAAAGAAAAAATGTTACGCAAAAAATTTCGTGTGAAAAAAAATTTAGTTTCTTAAAAAAAAAAAAAAAAAATTTCGCAGAAAAATTTTTGAGTTCAGGCGGGGGGCCTGAACCCCTCCCCCCCCCCGAAAAAAATTTCTATATACGCTCCTGGTGTCTATGGTGGATAATACATGTAGATAGTCTTCTCTCCTATTCATTAATCACCATATTCAATTTTATTTAAAATATTATATTTTAAAAGTAAATTAAATAAAAATATCGCTAGTTCCTGCGCTGAGGAAGGCTTTGCGAGATTTAAAAAAAAAATCCTTTTCTGATTGGCATATATTCCAATCTAAAATTTAAACGTTTTTTTTTTTTTTTTTGAGGGGGGGGGGTGTATTAATATTTTTGCCGAGACCCGCCAAGGCTCTCGGGGGCTCAGAGAATTAAAAAAAAAGTCACTCGAATTTTCAATGAAATTTTATTTTAAATATGAATTTATTTAAATGGGTATAGAAAAAATATCCGGTATTCAAACGAGTAAAGAGACTGGTATGAGAAGATTCTGTCCCTTTTCTTAGTTCAAATCATCGGTTTTTTTTTTTTTATTTCTCTAAAGAAATACAAAAATAATCCCCCACTATAATATGAAATTTCACTTGCATTTGTTTTTAATAGGGCATTTTTTTGTAGTGCTCCTATGCTCTTCAATCATTTGTTCTATTTTTATTAAGTTAAAACTACAGTATAAAGTGGCGTACCGATTTATTTAACTTTATAGTAGAGAGAAAGTGAGCAACACAACATAACTACTACCACTACTACTATTACTACTAATAAATAACTTAATATTTTAGAGAAATTAATTTTCAAGTCTGTTCCATTTCACAATTAAGTCAAATTATAAAGTTGTTAAGTTTGAAATTGGGCAAGTAATGTGATAAAATATGACGGTTTAAATTTGAAAGTGATTTTCTCCTTTATGGGAAATATACGAAGCATATAAACATATATTTGAATAATTTCATTTATTTTGATAACAAACAGGCTGATAAAGAAAATAGGGAAGGAATTTGGCAAAAAAGGAAATTTTTTTGATCTGTAAAACGTGAAGCAAGAGCTTTACTTCTATTTTCAAGTTGTTTAAAAAAGAACACAATGCAAGAATAGGTAGAACAACTTTACAACCCAACATCTATATTTTATTTTATCTAATTATTTGATCCTGCGAAAACTTTGCTAATAACTAATTAAAATTTTGAATGATGTTTTTTAATATGAAAGTTTCTTATCGGCCATTTAATAGAGCAAGTAGAGAGTAGGGAGAGAAGAAGAGCATGTAGAAGAGGAAGGAATGTTTGGCTTATATATTTAGCCAAGTCCCTAAGGAGGCTAATGAGGGGCTAACAAGCTCCTCCTGGATAAATGGAGGTTTATCCCGGAGAGAGAGAGAATAAGAGCCCCGGGGGTGAATACGAATTCTCCCATCCCAAATTCACCTTCAGGACCCTATTAGAAGTCAACCTCAAAAAGGGCAACGCGACAATAAAAACTAAGTAGAGAAGTGCTAATGAAATCAAACTTCACTTACGGTTTTTAAACTCTGCTCGCAGAAAGCGTCCAATTTCGATTTCTCTTCTTCTAAAACTTGCATGTGCTGTGAACAAAAGAGAAAAATTATATTAGACTAAGAAATAAATTCCTAATAATGAATGGTACGTAGATAAACCGGAGTAGGGATGGAAAAGGCACTCGAAAAATTGATTTTAGATTTTGGAATGGACTTGATATTTTTCGATTCTTGGAATCGATTAATTGTTTCTAAAAGTCGACTTAAATAAAAATGTTCAAATTACATAGACATCTGTAACAAAATGAGAAAATGGTGGGGCGTAATTTATATTTTATTTTTACGTGGTGGCCTATTTATCATTTATTTAAAAAAATATTTAATTTAGGGAAAGAAATAAAACAATTCCAATAATATTTGAAGGTTGGCAGTATAATTAAAACAAAATAAACATGAATATTAATAGTATCTAAACATTCGTTATTCTATTAATATTCATGTACTTTTTAACAACTATCTTCCTGACTGTATGTCTACTTAAGCCAAGTAAATTAAAGGATAGTTGTTCAATATTTATGAAGAGATCAAGCCAATATAATTAAAAATGTATAAAATCAAAACATCAATAAAGATTATGGATGGAAAAGTCAACCCTGACTTTAGTCAAGAATCGATCTTTTACTGAAAATAATCGACTTTTTAGTTGAAACTCTTTCAAGTCGATTCGAATCGATTCTCACTGGACGACTTCGACTTTTTTCTTACAATACTTGGTATCCTATGGTAATATAGTTTGTAACATTTTCATTGATTGACTTTCTTCTCTCTTTTTAAACTTACACATAACACACCAATCAACGCGCTTTCCAAGATCGGTTAGTGAATGCCATATCACGTGAAATTTCTGGATAGAATATTCTTTTATATTGTAAAAATATTGAAAACAATATTTGTATAAAATGTTTAAATACTTAATAAATCTTATATTATAAATAAATAAATATATTTAATATTTACTGAGCATCTTCTAAGCACCAGTTATTAAAAAGTCGATTTGAAAGTCGAAAAGTCGACTTTCAGAAATGATTAATAGATTCCGAGAATCGAAAAATATCAACTCTATTCCAAAATCGAAAATCGACTTTTCTAGCTCATTTTTCAACATTAATAAAGATATAAAAAAAAAATTTGCTAAATGAATTGGAAGGAAGTTAGAATAATGACCATATGAGAATAATAACAATTAAGGAAGTTTTAATTAAATTAAAATGTAATAATAGGAATATCTCGCATAATTCAGGTTGAATTTATCCAAAAAAGAAAAAAGATTTCTGCAAAATGGTCTATCTGTCTGTGAACAAAATATCAATGGCTTAGTTAAATAAATATTCCATTAAAAACGAGGAAATTAATTTTAATTGTATATTGGTGAAAAAGAAAAAATATATGAAGAGAAAATCCCCTCCAGTTAAATAGAACAACATTCTTTTGATTTTAGAAAGATTTTTTTTTTTTAAATAAATGAGTTTGTAATGTAAAATGTCCCCCTAACTAAACTAGGTGCTCAGACAAATTAACAGCTAGACGGACGGACAGGCCCCTCGAGCAATGCAATTAACCCCCGACCTGAGGGAGTATAGGCCTATAGATAGATGGGTGAGTGAGGAGTAGGTAGGCGAGGCACGCACCCATCCCCCTAACTCAAACCCCAAATGAATGAAGGGTGTTATTTCACGGATGCTCGGATAGTAACCGAAAAAGAGAGAGAGAGTTAGGGGGTGAGCGACGGTCAGCTAATGTCCAATAAAGTGCACATGTTGATCAAGTTACGCAGGGTCGAAAGATTGATAACATGGAATTACCTTTGGAAATTTCGTTTAGTAAACAAGCAGCTTATTCATTAAGGAGAGAAGAGTAGATATTTTAATTTATATTTAATTGGATTACGATAAATTAATTGACATATTATTTTAACGGCTTTTCACTTGACCGATATCAATGAAATTTGGGAAAAATTCAATAAATAAAATACTTTCTCTCTCTATATATTTCATATATAGGCTAAGAGAAAGTAAAAAAAAGCTCTAAGGGGTTCCCCAAATTAAAATAAAATTTTGTAATCAAAAAATAATTAGTCAAAGAAATTATACCAGTAAGTGATAAACTTTCTGTCTGTTCTATGAATTGATAGGACCTTAGGTATTGGCACAATAATAGAATACTCTCCCCATGTGCTGAGGGTTATGAGTCCCAAACAAAAATTGCCAATCAATTGAAATAAATATGGTCGGTGTCTAAATGGCCGTATATGCCGAAAAAGACGAATGCAAATAAGAAAAAAAATCTGGAGTGATTCATCACACAGCACACAACCTTCGGTAATCGAAAGTTGAGTTCTGTACTTGTCGCACCAGATTTTTTGTGTAGACATATATTTAATTTCCGCCGATATACATGTATTAGAATACAATATGTGCCCCCGGGTTTGGCGTAGTAGGTAGAGTGCTTACCTCCTATACCAAACGTCGCGGGTTCGGACCCCAGGCAGTCCGATGATTTTATTTAAGCCATTTGGATACCAGATGGCTTAAATAGAAATGCCTGAACCCCCAATATATATATTAATTACAACGGTTATCGTCTAAAGTCTTAAATGGCCTGAGTTGCCGAAAAGACTGTGTGAATGTGTGTATGAGTGTGAGGGTGAATGAGAAAAAAGGGTGAAAAAAAAAAAAAAAATACAAGATATAAAATTGATTAACATGGGAAAATATTTATATTTTGTTACCATGGCAACCTATCTTACCTAAGAAGTACAAGAGTAAACTGTTTCAAAGATTTCAAAGGAAAAATGAGAATATACATTTTAAAGAGCATCTAAAAAATAATTGATTTTTGAATTTTAATCATATTCCTAGGAGCAACTTTTGAGAAAATCTCAAAAAAACTGAAAAAGTGCATCAGTAAAGTATTAGTACTCTTAGGCTAATTTTGTCCAAAAGCTTCGTGTCACGTCTCAGTGGTGTAACGAACTTAAATATAAAATTTCAATCTTCTAGCTCTTTTGGTTCTTGAGATATTTTGCTCACAGACAGACAGACATGAGAAAACCACTTTTTTGGACTAAGAGGACCTCAAAAAGTGCATATTCATCAAAATCTTGACATCGAATTTTTGACATGAATCCAATACTTTTTCTCTATATATAGTCGTCGATTTCCAAAAGTATCTAATTGTAAGTGACAAAATTTGAAAACTGAAATATAAATTTAATTCGAAGAGAAGTTGCTGTTGATGTTATGGGATGGAAAAGAACAAGTACAGGTGCAGCAAATGAAGAGAGCCTTTGGATGCTAAATGCCGAAAAAGGAGACGTTTCGGACAAAATTTATTTGTCCATCTTCAGTCCTCGTTGGCTTATAAATTAATTAGGCACAAATATAAATTTGAAAAAAGATTTCTAGTGAAAAAAGTTCCTATATCCTATTTAAAACAAATACCGGTACTGAAAATCGAGTACAAATTCAAAGTGCATTTCATTCCATTTCCAAAACTGTCTTGTTGCAATCAGACAAATACTGTTCCAAAACGACTTGCTTGCTAACATAAAGATGGCGATTTTCATGAAGTAATTTCCAAAACTTGCTAATTCCAATGAAAAATAGCTCTACCAACAAGTTTATATTTTGGTAAACTGGGGGACATTTTTATAGCGCAGACCTATAATTCTACACTTTTTAATAATGATTAGTGTTGGCTAACCTGCTACTTTTATGGAATTTTCTTTTTTTGTTTTGCTATGTTGATTGATACTGATCAGTTGCATTTACAGTGCTTAAACTCGCAAAAGGTCCAATTACAAAACTTGCTAATTACAGAAAACTTTTCCAGTGCCTAGATGAATAGTAAAACAGTATATTACTGCTCTATAGAAAATAATACCGACAGAAGACCTTGTAAATTGTGTTCGTAATTTATTTACAGATTTTATAAACATAGAGTCATAAATTAACTCTTGAGTTTAATAAAATAGAGGTTTTCTCGTTTCCTGAAAATTTGTTCCAGACACTTTTGGAAATGGACGTCTCATATATTAACATATATAGGTAAGAAAAAAGTAAAAAACTTTGAACGTAAATTCAATAAAAATAAAACAAAATTTGCACAAGATCTCTGATGATTTTTATTTGATTTTGATAGAGAATTTTATTAGATCGAAATTCTTCAAAATAAAGAAGAAGGCCTTTTAAGAAAAGGGATATAAAGACGAAGAGGAAGGAGAAGCAAAGCAAGCAAGGGAGCAAAGTAGCAAAGGGCAGAAGGGCATAATCCAGTTCCACCTTGGTTTGCTTTTCCCACACACATCCACGCTTTCATTGCCTTAGCTATAAATCCTGAGATCTTGTAAGATTTAATAAAGTATAAACGCCGAAGCAGCAGCAGCAGCTCACATCCTCCTCTATACTTTTATATTATTATATTTAGTTGGATTAAATTAGAAAAGGTCCTTGAAATGAAAAAAAAAAAAAAAAAAAAAATTTAAAGCCTTCTACTCAAAAATAATTATTTAATATGATGAAAAAAATTCTTAAATTATAGCAGTATTTTTTAAATGGAATAATAAATAAATAATACAATAGGTTGATTATTCATTAGAAGTCTTATTTTGAGACTTTTCATTTCTTTCTACCAATATCGAATTTCGAAATTTTGAAAGACGTCTTTTTAATTTTTTTCACTCTTTTGGCTCACTGAGACTTAAAAAAGTAAAGTGATTTTTGCTTTCTCTTCCCTAACTGTTATATAACTTGACTCTTATATATCAAAATGGCAATAATTTATTATATTTAATGCATTGTGATCCAGTCACAATTTCAATGTCGAGATTTTCATATTCCTGATTCCAAAAAATGGGTCCTAAAATGGGGAAGCTTTTGAAAAAATTGGTTAAGGAATACTAGTACTTTACTAGAGGTACCACGATTTTCTTAACACTCCCTCGATCAAATCTTTTCACACTTGAGTGACTCTTCTCTCTGGGCCAAATTTGATAACAATTTGTTCAGAAAAAAAAAAAATTTGGTGTGACTGGCGCACAGCACACAACTTTCTCTTACCTTCGGTAATCGAAAGTTGTGTTCTGTGCTTGTCACACCAGATTTTTTGTGTCGAAATATATTTAGTTCCCGACAGTTTAGTTCCCGAATTCAGATGTAAAATTTATAAGTATGGGAAAATATTTATATTTTGTTACCATGGCAACCATTTCTCCTATCCTTCCCTATGAAATACAATAATTGGACGATTGTGTTACGGATCAGAATGAAGGTTAATAGCACTGCCACCCTACTTCTGCCAATACAACTATAGCGAACGGAGTAAATTCGCATGAGCTAGGATCATTTATTCGTTTTTTGCACCTTGGAGTAAATTTTTATTAGTTGAATAAAATTGTTTTATCTATTACTTTCTCTTACCTATGTATATATGTAATATATATATAGAGAGAAAGTATTGGTTTCATGTCAAAAATTCGATGTCGAGATTTTGATGGATCTTCACGTTTTGAGGTCCCCTGAATCCAAAAAAGTGGTTTTCGCGACATGGTCTGTCTGTGTGTGTGTGTGTGTGTGGGTGTGTGTGTGTGTGTGTGTTCAATTTTAAGCATGAAGGAATTGAGCTATGAGGTTGAAATTTTATATTTAAGTTAAACACCCCCGGGACCGGAAAAATAAGCTTTTAATCAAAATCGGCCAAAGAGTACTAGTACTTTACTGATGTACTTTTTCAGTTTTTTTCGATTTTCTCAAAATTTGCTCCAACGATTTTTTTTTAAATTCAAAAATCAATTATTTTTTAGATGCTCTTTAAAATGTATATTCTCATTTTGCGATTGAAATCTTCTGAAGACCACTTTACTCTTGTATTTCATAGGGAAGGAGGAAAGGGGGAAAAAATAAAATTTTCCATACTTACACTGAGAAAAAAATTTGGTTTTGTCAACTAAATGAGTTTAGTTGAAATTTTATTTAGTTAAGACAACTAAATAATCTTACGACTATGAAATCGTAGTTGGGGCAATGAAAACAATTTCATAGCGACAAATAAATGGTTTGGTTAAAACGATTTGACTAGGTCAATTACATTATTGTAACGGTAACAAAATTTCTTTGATCAATGCTACTAAATATTTAGTCAAGAGTCAACAATATCATTTGGTACCCACAAAAGATTTTATCCATTATGACAACAAAATTATTTTGTTGCTACTAATAAACGGTTTAGTTGAAACGGTATAATTGGAACAACTAAATTTTTGCAAAGATTACTAAATTATATTCATTGACGGCACTAAATATTTAGTAGGTAGTAGTAGTTTAGAGACAACAATATCATTTAGTATCCACGAAAAACTTTATTCATTGAAACAAAAAATCATTTTGTAGTAAATTCGAAATTAATGCTGCTACTGTTAAAATTTTCTATGTTAATTTTACAAACAATTTTTTTCCCCAATGTTTTGGTAACAATTATTAAATTAAATACTTAATAATAAAATAATAATAAATAATTATTAAATTTAATATTATTTAATTCCAAATTTTAATTTTCCAAAATATTATTTTTATTTAATGAAATTTATTATTATTATTTATTATTTATTTCTCAAGTAGAAAAACGGATTTTTTTTCTTTAAAATTTTTCTAACGTCTTTTAACGACATTTATGTAAAATTGAAAAAATTGACCGTCTTTCGAATACAATTCAATTGGCTTGCTCCTCTCGCCCAGTAAAGTCGCCTTGCTAATTCATATTAATTTGCGTCCTGCAAAATAAACACGACAGCCCTTGTCGCTATTATTATTTCTTTTGTTACATTTACATTACCCTTATTTATTAAAATTCTGATTGGCAATTTTATTTTTTCATAAAAGTATTTAGATCATGAATGACGAAATTGCATCAGTTTTACTGAAAGAGTGGAATTTGGAAAAACATTAAGAAGAATTCAAACGTAAGTACATAACGATATAATTATTAAAATTTTCCTTCTTTTTTATCATCTTTATTTTTTATAATTCATAAATAAGTCAGTAAATAGCGATTTTCTTCTTTCAGTCGAAACAATATTAAGAAATACTGAAAAGGGAAAAATTCTACTTGAATCTCGTCCGGCCGATAAAAAATTGCAGGATACGAATAGAGATTTTGTACCAGGTAGTTCGATTAATTGTAGCAAAAGTTATAAATGCCTATCCTAATAGCAGGTACAAAAGAATAATTTTGTTTTCGCCTTTTTATATTGTCATATTTTAAATTACTAATAATAAGTTAATTTCTTGTTTTTATAGAATCTGCAATGATGTATGGGATGGCCTAGGAAAGCAAATAGTAGAACTATTTCCAGCCGAGCATCTCGACTGCTATTATATTCCAGCAATAGGTAAAACTAAATCAAAAGATAACAAATCACACATATCAAAAAGGAAACGAAATCAAGGATAAGACCGACACCTCTCAACACCTCCAAAACTTATTAAAAACGACACCTTTAAACGAAGGTAAAAGTAATTTATATTAACTAATTTTTAACATTTGTTACTTTTAATATTGTCTATAGCCTTCGGGCCTTGATGTTAGGGTTAGCGTGCTGGCCTTGTATACCAAGAGTCGCGGGTTCGGACCCAGGCAGTCCGATGATTTTATTCAAGCCATTTGGATACAAAATGGCTTGAATAAAAATGCCTGACCCCCAAAAAAAAATATATATATACAGGTATATATATATATATTTTTTTTTTTCTATAACGGTTATCGTAAAAAGCTCGAGTTGCCGAAAAGACTGTGTGCATGTATGTGTGTGAAAAAAGTGTGAATGTTTAAAAAAAAAATATTACTAACTTGTAAGCTTAATAATATATTTTATTTTATTTATTTTAGATTCTCAAGTGGCTGTTCAATTATTATTATTGCCACATTATATCGCCCCTAAAAAGCTCCTAAAGGCGCAAAAGAAAATATATCGTTGTTCCATTGGAAGTGCAAAGGATTCTTCAATTTTTCGAGCTTCTAATTGTTTGACGTCTGCATAAATGATGCCATGTACGCGACTACGTCTACCCTGGAAGCTATTGATATTTGTTTTAAGGCTTTTTTGTTTTTGGATTTCTCTTATCCAGTTGACAGCGAACACATCTGGACAATCATTCAAAGCATAATATACATTTTTTTGTAACAAAAGTACAAAATAAAAATTAATTTTACATTTATTTAAAAAAATTGCTTTATTTTTTATACCTAAAAATTTTCATGTATGAATATCGTACTTGTTAGATATAAGTTGATCTTCGTACATCTCATAATCAAGAAAAGTTGTAAATTTTTTGTTGATCTAAGTAAATCAATTTAAATCTTGTTTTGATTAATAAAGATATACATAAAATTTACAACTTTTATTGAGTATAAGATGTACAGTGAGTGACAATATTAAGTCCCATCCATGCGTTTTACACTTGTGATTATTTCATTGTTTTTAAAAAAAATATATATTTTTTAATGGAAACTTTCATGGTTCAAACCTAGAAAATTTTCAATCAAGATTTTTCTTTTCCTTTATAAAAAAAATGAAATAATCACAAGTAAAAAACGCACGGGTGGGACTTAATATTGACCCTCACTGTACAGAGTGTATAGATACGCGATACCCATAATATATGAAGTAATAACTATGGAATTGTGGCAACCATATAAATAAATAAGCTTAAAAAAATGGTTTCATAGTCACAACCAAATAATATACGGGCAAATACTTATTTACTTAAATGATAACTAAATATTTATTAGCCTTTAGTAACTATGCAATGGCGGCAAGCACGTAGTTGAATACGCTTTAAGAACTAACTATTTACCACAACCAAAAGCATATGATACAGATAATTATTTGTTTACTTACGATAAAATCATTTTATATAGTCACAACTAAATATCTTGGTAGAAATTCAATAATATATCTAGTTGAGTAAATTAAAAAAATTGTGGTGACAATTATTTTTTTTTAATAAAGACCACTAAATATTGTGTGATCTTAAGATAAATTTAGTAATCGCAAGTAAATAATTTATTTAACGGACAATAAAATATTTGGTTGCCGCAACATTTTATAAGGTTAACACTAGGCTATCTTATTATTTAGTTGCCACAACTAAATTTTTTTTGACAAAACCAAATTTTTTTCTCAGTGTAGGAAATGGTTGCATGGTAACAAAATATAAATATTTTCCCCTACTTTAAATTTTACATCTTGAATTCAATTGTACCCTACTGTCGGAAACTAAATACATGTCGACACGAAAAATCTGGTGTGACAAGCACAGTGCACAACTTTCGATTACCGAAGGTAAGAGAAAGTTGTGTGCTGTGCGCCAGTCACACCAGATTTTTTTTGGTTACTTCGAGGATAAAAAGTGAGCACTATGTTTAAAGGTTAGAGTATAAGGATTATTTCTCCATGGCATATTAATTAAAAAATATCAACGGGATTTGTGCGGGATAAAAATTGTTTCAAATATGACGGGTGGGGCAGGTTGGCCCCAAAAATGACGGGGCAGGTTGGCCCACTCGATTTTTTGCCATTGTATGTATGAAACCGTTAAACCCTGTTTTATCTTTTCAATTTTAGTGGCAATGAATGATGTAAAAGTAACAAAATAAAAATATCGATGTTATACTGGCCGTCATTGAGAGTTTATTGGAGGAAATTTTTAATCATAAATGAGCACGTGTGTTTGTTTTTGGGAAATTGTTATCAGATATATGAATAAGTTCTTATTGTTTTCTAAAACGTTCTAGTTCTTTGAATATGTGTGGTTCGGGAAGATATGAAGTGTTTCCGCTTTTTTTTTTTTTTTTTTTTAAACATTCACACTTTTTTCCCATTCACGCACTTTTCGGTAACTCAGGCCATATAAGACTTTTACGATAACCGTTGTATTAATAATTATATATTTTGGGGGTCCAGGCATTCTTATTTAAGCCATTTGGTATCCAAATGGCTTAAATAAAATCATCGGACTGCCTGGGGCCCGAACCCGCGACTTTTGGTATATGATGTTAGCACGATAACCCCTACACGAAGCCCCGAGGGCTAAGAGAGATTTTTCAAAAGAGCACAAATTGAGCGTTGGGAGAGAAAAGTTGAGACCCTATATATTAATGACTTTCCATCTAGTTGTTGTTCATGTTCCTATCAATTCTATGCTGACGATCTGCAAATTTTTCTATCTTTTGACCCGAATAATCTGAGTAAAAGTGTAGAACTCATTAATCAGGATATCAATATTATCACCTCCTGGGCAAAGAGCAGCAACTTGGTGATAAATGGGACGAAAACCAAGGCCATCCTTCTGGGAAGCTCAGTATATGTCTCCAGGTTGACAGAGGGAGGTCTTCCTCCGATCATGGTTGACGGTATTCAGGTGAGCTATGAGAGGTGCATCAACAACTTAGGAATATGGATGGATTCTGCCCTCTCCTGGAGAGATCATGTGGGGCATATCTCGAATAGAGTTTATAAAATCCTTTATCAACTAAGGAGGGACTCCCATATTTTCCCCATTAACATCAGGATTCATTTGGTCAAAGCGCTTATACTTCCCCACTTTGATTATGGGTGCCTTGTTTACAATGACCTATCAGGTGAATTGAATTTAAAACTAGAAAGAGTCCTCAATGCATGTGTTCGGTTCATCTTTGATGTTCCAATTTTTGAACATATCACACCATTTTATCATAAATTGGGTTGGATGCGCCTTAAGAGCAGGCGTAGTTACATCTTGGGGACATTTCTTTACAACCTATTTAGAAATGGGAGTCCAGAATATCTTTATGATCTTTTCAGGTTTAGATGTGAGGTGGGGGTTAGAGCTCTTCGTTCCAGTGCGGAGCGAATATTAATTCCAAACCACAGAACGGCAGCCTACGGTGGGTCGTTCATGATCGCGTCCGCCCGATTATGGAATTCGCTGCCAAGCGAGATCAGGTCGATGCGGAGTCTTGGGGGGTTTAAAAGAGTTTTATTTACTCATTTAAAATGCGGCAGCTAGGTGTTGATTTCGGTCGGGCTGATGGCTTCTCCTGTTTAATATCTAATGATATATATTATAAAAATATTTTTTCTCTTCTCTTGTATTGTTATTTCATCTTTTTTGTTTTATTTTTTTTATTTTATATTAATGACTGTATATATTATATTTATTTGTGCTCGCATGCGAGATGCAAAAGAAAATTTTGTACATCTTCTCTATGAGGCAATGCCTTAGAGAATAATTTAATAAATTAATTCTAATTCTAATTCTAATTCTCTTTGTATTGATTACATTTAGAATATAATTAAACCTGGAATAGGGTTACAGAGGGTTACTCTAATATTTTTATTATTTAATTTCATAATAAGGTAAAAATAAATATAAAATAGGGTAAGAGAAAGTAAAATATTGAAAAATAAATTTGTTAAATAAAGCCTTCTTCAGAGGAAAACATGTTTCCATTTTGAACCACTGTGTGCCGGCAAGATTAATTAATAATTATATTATTTGTCGTCTGCTGACAGATAATTAAAATTTGAAATTTTAGATTTCATTGAGTTTTTCAATGAGCTCGTCTTTCCTTTTCAAAGACGTGTGGCATAAAAAAAAAATTGATTTTATTTTTTCAATTTAAATTTATATTAAAAACTTTTTTAAGGTTGTTCGGATAGTACATCGTAAGTCATAATAGAATCTAAATTTTTTTTTAAATAAAATTAAAAATTTGAATGCCAAAATTCCTTATTATAATTTAGTCGTGACCTATCATAGTTTATAATTGGATTAAGTTAATAATTTAATTACCAAAAATAATAAATGAATGACTTTCGACTTGAGTAGTTTTTCACGTAATATAGAACTGGCAACATTGCATTCATCAACTATCAATTTTAAATCTTAAACGCCTTAAATTTTATTTTATTTAATATATTACAATGTTTAATGCAAATCAGTTTAAACACAATGGACGATTTGCGAGAAAAATATTGTAAAATTGAAAAAAAAAATGTATCTGACATAGAGATAAGACACTTATGCTATGCGACGTTGCCAGGCTGGTCTGACTCTCGAGAATTCATTATTTTTAAATATTAGCGACTGTCATTTTGGAGAATTTTTTGACTTTCTTGTTAAAATATCTTTAAAAGCGGTCAGCAGAAACTTTTGGTTTTATTTTTAACGTATTCCTCGGAAGTGAATTAATAAAATGTAAGTTTTTTGTTTTTGTATCATTTGCACAGATGCCTATATAATTCGATATGTGTGCGTTTCGTCGTTATTCCCCATAGGCTACATGTTAAATTTCAATTTTTTAAAAATTAATTACACGATAACCCTGTGTCAGATCTGCTTCAAAATTTTATTTTATACGTATTTGATAGTGATTAATAACATATTAAAAAATTAGCTTTTAATCTACTCAAGTGCTTTAATGTCCGAACAAC
>JAKCPI010008232.1:0-51963 GCA_023213315.1 Euborellia annulipes
TGCACACTTAATTGGACTTCCCTATTAGTATTAGGTTGATCTGATGCACACACTGAGCCAATCAAAGTCTCTTGCCGCATGAGTGACTACGCTAATTGCAACTTGACTCTATTAATATTGCATTTAGAGAACGCTACCAGCTTTGATCCCCTGCATTATTATTATATTCATTGGACGGGGAGATCAGACAATATAAGTAAGAAAATGTCGCGTGCGTGGCTGATGAAAGGATTATGACTATATAATGTTCCAGACTTTTAGCAAATAAGAACATTTACCATTTATTTAGCAAATATAATTGATTATTATAGGGTGATCAAGCTCGCCGGGAACATTCGCGTAATCGCCAATGATACCTCAATTTGCTCAGGGGCCTACATCTTGGTGGGCGACCACGAGCTACCCGAGTTAGGACTGGCAGTCCTTCTGTTCTTTACATTTCTGTCCTCTTCCTTCTATATTTTCAACGGGCGTCCAGACCGTGCGACGGGTCGGCCTGTTCTATTTCTTCCTGTCGCAAAAATCCCATTCCGCCGGCCCCGCACTGTAAAAGGAAGGGGATTAAGGCGAGGGAAAGAAGAAGAAGAAGAAATCAGAACAATTAAATACAAAATTGATAAAATGACTAAGGAAGAAAAAAAACTAGAAGTGATGGAAGACGATAATAGGAGCCACGACCTATTCAAAAATATCACAGGTACTATCACAGCACTCCAGTCAAAGAAGAAAAAGATGATTGGTCGAGAAGCAAAGAACTCCAGGAGGACCAATGTGACGATCTCACTGTGTACTTCTCCAGAATTCCCCTCAGACCACCTAGGTATTATTGTATATTTGGATATTCAATAGGATCACCAAATATCTCACCGCAGTTGGTCCTAAACGTCCTATACTCAGAGAATTCCACCAACAGATGATATACATCAATTCCGTAAGACACCATGAGAAAGACAAACCCCTAACAACACGACCGTGTGAGAAATAAGTGTGTTCTAACCTCAACCTAGTCACCCTCGCCTGAACTTCTCGACTGAGATAAACCCCACAAACATGATACACCTATCTCAATTTATTTTGCGTTATAGTTGGCCATTCATCCGCCCAACAGACCTCCACATGGTCACCTGCTCAAAGTCGACATCACCTTGAACTCAACTTCATTTCCAACAGTCCCCCTGTGGCTTAGGAAGAAAGTTTCTCCCCAACTCACTCATGAAAACGAATCAGATTCCTCTGAACAATGAGATGGGTATACTCAGTATCCTAGGTACATCCTGGATAGTCTAAATAATTTTTAACAAATTATGGCGTTTAAAAGGAGCAAGAGTGAAAGAATTAGTATAAAGCTTAGTCACATGATTCAAAAGAAATATTGTAATAAGGACATGAAGTTAGCAACTGATTAAAAGAGGTACAGTGAGAGCCAAAATTAACTACCCACCAGGGAGCTTGAGCAGATGGTATATAGTGAAATAATTTTAATGGCCGAAAAGGTAAAATAAAATCATCTATACCCAGACCTTTTCGGTCATTAAAATTATTTCCCCATATACTTAAGGCTCTAGCCCCAAGTGGGAGCTTAATTGTGGCGCTCACTATACCACAGCCATGAATATTTTTATTGAAAACATTAGATATAAAAATAAAAAAAAAATTAATTATCTATATATAATAATAGCGGAGTATCCGTCTGTCTGTCTGTCAGTCTGTCACGCTCTGTTTGACCAATTTCCCGTTGGAATTTGGAAATGTAATTTTACAGGCTTATAGAGGACGTTATGGAGAGTCCAGGAAAAATACTCGAGTTCCGAAATTCCTATAACTTTTTGAGTTATTAATTCTTAAAGTTACAATTTCTCCCATAGGAAATGCATAGAGAAATATTTAAGTATTCTTTGCATTTATATATTCTATGAATGTAATCAAATCCTCAAGCAGGCACTGGATTGGAATATGCGTAATGATAATTTTCTTTTCATAATTAAGAAAAGACGAGCCCTCGGGGCTTGGTGTAGGGGTTAGCGTGCTAACCTTGAATACCAAAAAGTCGCGGGTTCGGACGATTTTATTTAAGCCATTTGGATACCAAATGGCTGGTGGAGACTCCGTCCCCCTGGCTAGGCGCGAAGCCCGCCGAAGGAGGGCCTCGCAGCTAGTTATTTAATTAATATATAAATTTAATTTATTATTTATTTTCTCTTTTATTTATTTAAATCTTTAAATAATTTTAAAAAAAGAAGAAAAAAAAATGTAACAAAATAGTGGAGGGAAATTTAAACATTCACAATATTTAAAGAAATAAAAAAATAAAAAAGACTTCTTCACCTACATAATAGTGAAATATATAATAAATAGAGAAATTTTAAGCAATAATTATACGAGTTTTTAATTATAGATTACATTTTATGTCAGCTAGCGGCGCCGCCCGCCTTCGGGGGCTTCGATTCCCTAGACCCTCCGCCAGCTGGCTCTGGCTCGCCCCAGGTGGACCCTCGTATTTCCTTAATTATGAAAAAAAAAAATTTATTAGTATTCCAATCCAGTACCTGTTTGAGGATCATTCATAGAATACATAAATATTTCTCTATACATTTACTATGGGAGAAATCGTAACTTTAGGAATTAATAACTCAAAAAGTTATAGGACTTTCGGGATGAAAATAATTTTAGTATAATCCCTAGAAGGTCCACTTTAGGCACATAAAATTTGGTTTCGAAATTCCAACCGGAAGTTGGTCAAACAGAGCTTGAAAGACAGACAGACGGACATTAGCGAATTATATAAATAGATTTATTAAAAATATAAATACTCTACATCGTTTGGAATGCTTATTCTCCAGTCATTTTTAAGTAATGGGCACTTGTTCCCACTCAAGTGAACTAACCTCTAAGGGACCGTTACGTGCATTTTATATACAACGACGTCAGTGCCATCTATACTCTTTTCCATGAAGTTAGACACAATCATCAAAGCAAGTGTTTACATAAAAAGTATTTTTAATTTGATTTTTTTAACATAGATGATACAAATTAAATTATTACAATATAATAATAATACAATAATCAAATCTTGATATATAATTACAAGTTTTCTCATTTCAAATTATAATAGTCCTTTTTTTAATGATTTCGATCCTTTTAATTTTCGTTTTGTATATAGACACAATAAAATAATAATTTTTTTTTTTTATATTCTTTGTTTTAAAAATGATGAATGTTTCTTTATATAAAATGTTTTTTTTTTTGCTGACTAAACTTGTTTTATCAAACGCCCCCGTCCCCTCCCTCTATCATTTTTTTTTTTTTTTTTTTGGACAGCCACTGGAGTTGTCATTTATTAAATCAATGAATAGAGTAATTTATTTATTTATTTTTTTTTTTTTTTTTAACCGAATATTAAAGAAATCTAATCTATTTATTATTTAGTGAAATATGAAAAATGTCATTTATGCGTGGGTGCAATTTATATTCTTTTTTTTTTTCAGTAGGATTTAAAACTTTTTTTCTTTTATATAAAAGTTTAGACTTTTTGAATGAACTAGGATGTGTTTTTGATTCTATTTATTTTTTTCTTTTTTAAAGTTTAGAGATTTCGTTAAAAGATTAGAAAATGTTTATTCTATCATATCCGAGGCTACTTTTGATGTGACAACGGAGGTATAGGGGGGGGCTGAATAGGGTGGAACGCACGACAAAGTTGGATAAAAAGCACATGAAAAATTGCACGTTAACTCCTCTGTCTTAAGATGCGCGCGTCTCGGGGTGCTAATTTTGGGAGTTTGCGGCCACAATTTTGTAGCTATCTTCCTCAAATTTTGTTTTAAATTAAAGCTATTTAAAATATCTACAAGTTATAAAATCCCTTTTTTTTGATTTTCGAAAAAATAAAATTTTTTTTTAGATTAATCGCACTAAATAAAAGATATTTTAAAAAAATTCGCTCTATATCTTATAGATAATTAAATTATTAATCAATGTGTTAAAAAATAATTAATTTTCTACCCTTAATTAATTAGCTGGAAACTTTCAAATTAAATGGAATAAATCCCTTGTACCCCTATGGGAAAAACTAACGCCATCTCTTGCCACCTAGAGTGACTCGGTACTGAATCGTCTTCTAACGGTTTATCGAGACGCGCACCTTAAGAGGTATAATTATGGTGAATATACGGCTAAAAGCGGCGGGAAATTCTAATTTGAAAGTTTAAACCACTGTAGATTCCGAACGACTAATCAGATCAGACTAAATGTGATGTCAATTTGTCCAGAAAGAAAAACTCTAATTGACTATATAAAAACAATCGCGATTAATAAACTCTATAATTAATTTTTCTTCAAAAAATTGCCATTTTTCGGCAATGGATATCTTCTTGGCCATGAATCCGAAGTCTGTTGGTAAGGGATGTATGCGTAGATCACATGCCGCCTCCCACCGAAGTCACCGACAAACCATTCAGTGCCAGTGATGCCATGACATTTGAAAATTAGAGCGAAAAATTCCAGAGAGGCATCTACCAGTATTTTTGCTTATAAGTGATATGGTGTACACAGCGCTTCGGTAAAAACTAAATCAGAATGATGATGGAGGGGGAAGTGCCTCCCTTCAGCATATTTTCTATTTCTCTACCAGATAAGGACTCGGCCTAACTGCAACATAACTAACTAAACACTATAATCAGCAATGCAGAGGAAAATAGGAAATGAATTTGTTATAAGTCCCGATGAAGAATTTCGAGTGTTCGACGATCCGGGAATCGATCCTTTGATCCATTTAATTTTGCAGCCCCATACATGTGGTCCAGCTCCGCATTGGTGAGACGATACATCCGTGCGAAATGGCCAGTTAGCGAAGCAGTTTTCATCAGTGCTCTCTACCGGCTCAAGGCGACACTACCGCACACACTATACGAAATCAGATCTACCTGTCTGATATATAATTTAGGACCACCCTGTATATATAAAATTTTATTTTATTATCTATTATACAAGGTCTAGTAAAAAGAAATCTATTATTTTTCAAATAGTAATAGTACTTTACAGATGAACCTTTTCAGTTTTTTTTTTTCTATTTTCCCCCAAAATTCGCTCCAACGATTTTGATTAAAATTTATAAATCAATTATTTTTTAGATGCTCTTTAAAATGTATATTCTTATTTTTCTCTTGAAATTGTTTGAAGGACACTTTACTCTTGTACTTCATAGGAAAGATGCCATGATAACAAAATATAAATATTTTCCCATATATATATTCATTTTAAATTTTTAAAAAATCGCTAGAAATGAAATATATGTTGACACAAAAAAAAAAAAAAACAAGCTTTGAAGTGTGTTGTGTGCAGTCACACCAGATTTTTAGAATTTAGGCTTTTTTTTCGAGAAAACTCATTTAGAGTAACTAGAAATAAAAAAAATTCTATCATTTTTGAAAAGCCAAAGCGGGCAATGCAGCTAGTAGTCTTATTATAAAAAATGAAAATAATTTGTATAAATATTCTTAGATTAAAATTTAATACTTTTTCTACACTTTATATAATATTTTTAAACTAAAAAAAAAAAAATTTTTTTTTTTTCAATCTCTTTTTTTATCACAGATAGATTAAAATTGTCTTAAACATACTTTTTCCATTTGTCAGAGATTGAAAGGAATTTATCTTTTTTTTTTTTTTTTTTTTTTTGATACAGAGCCATACAAATATGTACTTCATTGAAATGGAGAAACTTTTTCTTTAAAAAAAAAATATTATAAATAAATAAATCTTGAACTCTGACGTTGAGTAGCCTCCCTTAAATTTCAAGTCAAAGAAAAGAATATTTTTCAATTTCCTCTTTGCAGCAGCAGCAGCAACAACTTTTATCGTTTAATATTATTATTATTATATTATAAGGTAAAGGTTTCATTTTCATATGAATGGAAAGAGAGAGAGAGAGAAAAAAAAAAAAAAAAGATTAGGCAAAGGATAATTTGAAAAATAAATTTTAATTATACGATGATTCAGGGGCGGATTAAAGGGGGGCGAGGGGGGCGATCGCCCCCCCCCGAGAAGAAATTCACAATGTTATAAAAACTAGTAATCTAAAGAAATTATGATTTCCGGGCTTTAATTTCAATTGAATTTGTCAATCAATCAATTTAAATAAATAGGAAAGGGGTCTAAATGGCCATAGATGCCCACAAAGTCCTTAAATAAAAAAAAAAATTAAAAAAAAAAAAAAAAACCGCCCCCCCCCCGACAAAATTGCATTAATCCGCCACTGCGATGATTAAAGGAATTATAAAATCCCCAACTGGGGATACCAATAAATAAATGATGTAAATGAAAATTCTTATCTACCTTAAAGGCTCAAACAGACAGAACACGAAATTCGCGACGCTCAGGCTACGCGCGCATTTCGCGGCGATAGGCGTTTTTGCTAAGCCACACAGGAAGCGCAATCTGGGCGTACGATCAGGTATTGTGTATATGTTTCAACAACCTTTATTTAATGAATTTATAAATATTTTATAAATAAAGTAGTATATTACGAAAGAAATAGAATATCATTGCAAAATTAGATTTTATTTAAATCTTATTATATTAATGATAACTTTGATTAAATATTTTTCGAAGCTTGTAAATTAGAATAAGATAATACTATTCAATTACCTCGATTCGAATTTTTTACTAATCATAGATTGGCTGCCAACAAAAAACATATTTATTACAGTCTTATTAAATATAGACTATAATATAACTTTAATATTATTTACTTTTATTTAGTTAGAGGCGAAAAAACAAGTGTTTTTAGCTCTATAAGTTTTTTTATTTCATTACTCATCTTGCTTATTTCGCCTGTTCGCGCGAAAGAGTTGTAAATTTGTACAACTCGAAAAAGCTGTCGCGCGAAAGAGAGCGTTTACGCCGCGTAAGTTCGCCCCCGGTGTGACGGGGATGATACAGTCTTGCCTTATACAACATTTCGCGGCGTTGAAAAAACGTCAAGCGACGCGAATTTCGCGTTCTGTGTGTTTGAGCCTTTAAGGTCTTCAGGAGGCAAAGGTGTTTTCATGATTTTGCCAAGAGATGGCGTTGAGGGGGTTCAGGAGCGACGGCTAAACGTACTTTAAAAAAAACTAGACTATTATAAGAAATTTTTCAATGCGGTTTTTTACAACGCTTTTATTAACTTGCTTTCCTGGTTTTCCGACAAATTTGCAAATCGAAATTACGACCACTTCTACTTAACCTAGAGCTTTGAAATTTTATACACGTATGTAACTCCCGTGACAATGCAATATTTGATATGTCTCATCTTTGTAGGTCAATTAATTTTCAAATGGCGGCCAATCAAAAAAAGTGGGGGTAAAATTTTATAATCAAAATTTCTCCTATTTATAATTAAGTTAGAGTTTCGAGCATTGTCAGAGGTGTTAAATAGACTTTACTCTACAAAATGTGCTATTCAAAATTATTAAAAATTCAAAAAATTCAAAATGGCGGCCAATTAATCACATTTCCATTGTTCGGTCCGACAAAGTTAGCGATTGAAATTACGACCAGTTCTAGTTAATCTAGAGCTTTGAAATTTTATACACATATGTAACTCCCGTGACAATGCAATATTTGATATGTCTCATCTTTGTAGGTGAATTAATTACAAAATGGCGGCCGATTAAAAAAAGTGGGGGGGAAGTTTTATAATCAAAATTTCTCCTATTTATAATTAATTTAGAGTTTTGAGCATTGGCAGAGGTGTTAAATAGACTTTACTCTACAAAATGTGCTATTCAAAATTATTAAAAATTAATTACATTGAGATTGGCGGCCAATTAATCACATTTCCATTGTTCGGTCCGACAAAGTTAGCGATTGAAATTACGACCAGTTCTAGTTAATCTAGAGCTTTGAAATTTTATACACATATGTAACTCCCGTGACAATGCAATATTTGATATGTCTCATCTTTGTAGGTGAATTAATTACAAAATGGCGGCCGATCAAAAAAAGTGGGGGTAAAATTTTATAATCAAAATTTCTCCTATTTATAATTAATTTAGAGTTTTGAGCATTGGCAGAGGTGTTAAATAGACTTTACTCTACAAAATGTGCTATTCAAAATAATTAAAAATTAATTAAATTCAGATTAGCGGCCAATTAATCACATTTCCATTGTTCGGTCCGACAAAGTTAGCGATTGAAATTACGACCAGTTCTAGTTAATCTAGAGCTTTGAAATTTTATACACATATGTAACTCCCGTGACAATGCAATATTTGATATGTCTCATCTTTGTAGGTGAATTAATTACAAAATGGCGGCCGATCAAAAAAAGTGGGGGGGAAGTTTTATAATCAAAATTTCTCCTATTTATAATTAATTTAGAGTTTTGAGCATTGGCAGAGGTGTTAAATAGACTTTACTCTACAAAATGTGCTATTCAAAATTATTAAAAATTAATTACATTGAGATTGGCGGCCAATTAATCACATTTCCATTGTTCAGGTCCGACAAAGTTAGCGATTGAAATTACGACCAGTTCTAGTTAATCTAGAGCTTTGAAATTTTATACACATATGTAACTCCCGTGACAATGCAATATTTGATATGTCTCATCTTTGTAGGTGAATTAATTACAAAATGGCGGCCGATCAAAAAAAGTGGGGGGGGAAGTTTTATAATCAAAATTTCTCCTATTTATAATTAATTTAGAGTTTTGAGCATTGGCAGAGGTGTTAAATAGACTTTACTCTACAAAATGTGCTATTCAAAATTATTAAAAATTAATTACATTGAGATTGGCGGCCAATTAATCACATTTCCATTGTTCGGTCCGACAAAGTTAGCGATTGAAATTACGACCAGTTCTAGTTAATCTAGAGCTTTGAAATTTTATACACATATGTAACTCCCGTGACAATGCAATATTTGATATGTCTCATCTTTGTAGGTGAATTAATTACAAAATGGCGGCCGATCAAAAAAAGTGGGGGGGAAGTTTTATAATCAAAATTTCTCCTATTTATAATTAATTTAGAGTTTTGAGCATTGGCAGAGGTGTTAAATAGACTTTACTCTACAAAATGTGCTATTCAAAATTATTAAAAATTAATTACATTGAGATTGGCGGCCAATTAATCACATTTCCATTGTTCGGTCCGACAAAGTTAGCGATTGAAATTACGACCAGTTCTAGTTAATCTAGAGCTTTGAAATTTTATACACATATGTAACTCCCGTGACAATGCAATATTTGATATGTCTCATCTTTGTAGGTGAATTAATTACAAAATGGCGGCCGATCAAAAAAAGTGGGGGGGAAGTTTTATAATCAAAATTTCTCCTATTTATAATTAATTTAGAGTTTTGAGCATTGGCAGAGGTGTTAAATAGACTTTACTCTACAAAATGTGCTATTCAAAATTATTAAAAATTAATTACATTGAGATTGGCGGCCAATTAATCACATTTCCATTGTTCGGTCCGACAAAGTTAGCGATTGAAATTACGACCAGTTCTAGTTAATCTAGAGCTTTGAAATTTTATACACATATGTAACTCCCGTGACAATGCAATATTTGATATGTCTCATCTTTGTAGGTGAATTAATTACAAAATGGCGGCCGATCAAAAAAAGTGGGGGGGAAGTTTTATAATCAAAATTTCTCCTATTTATAATTAATTTAGAGTTTTGAGCATTGGCAGAGGTGTTAAATAGACTTTACTCTACAAAATGTGCTATTCAAAATTATTAAAAATTAATTACATTGAGATTGGCGGCCAATTAATCACATTTCCATTGTTCGGTCCGACAAAGTTAGCGATTGAAATTACGACCAGTTCTAGTTAATCTAGAGCTTTGAAATTTTATACACATATGTAACTCCCGTGACAATGCAATATTTGATATGTCTCATCTTTGTAGGTGAATTAATTACAAAATGGCGGCCGATCAAAAAAAGTGGGGGGGAAGTTTTATAATCAAAATTTCTCCTATTTATAATTAATTTAGAGTTTTGAGCATTGGCAGAGGTGTTAAATAGACTTTACTCTACAAAATGTGCTATTCAAAATTATTAAAAATTAATTACATTGAGATTGGCGGCCAATTAATCAATTTCCATTGTTCAGGCCGACAAAGTTAGCGATTGAAATTACGACCACTTCAAGTTAATCTAGAGCTTTGAAATTTTATACACCTATGTAACTCCCGTGACAATGCAATATTTGTTGTGTCTCATCTTTGTAGGTCAATTAATTTCCAAATGGCGGCCGATCAAAAAAAGTGGGGGTAAAATTTTATAATTAAAATTTCTCCTATTTATAATTAATTTAAAGTTTTGAGCATTGGCAGAGGTGTTAAATAGACTTTACTCTACAAAATGTGCTATTCAAAATTATTAAAAATTAATTAAATTGAGATTGGCGGCCAATTAATCAATTTCCATTGTTCGGTCCGACAAAGTTAGCGATCGAAATTACGACCAGTTCTAGGTAATCTAGAGCTTTGAAATTTTAAACACATATGTAACTCCCGTGACAATGCAAATATTTGATGTGTCTCATCTTTGTAGGTCAATTAATTTCGGCCTATCAAAAAAAAGAGGGGGTGGAATTTATAATCAAAAATTTCTCTTTTAAAATACAAATTGTCTTATTGTATCGTGTATATGTATATAACCCATACGTATTAATATTTTATCACAAAAACTAAAAAGAGTTAAATAAAATAATATAAAAAAAAATTTAAAAACAACGCTTTTATAAATGTACTAAAAAGAGAAAAATAATTATGTATAATTTCTTTAAAATTATATTAAAAATTAATATATGTTACTAAAACTAAAAGCGTTGGGCGCGCAAATTAACAATCTCTTGCAATTTCCATTGCAGAGGATATACTAACCTTAATTCACCGATACATGAATCAAAAAAATAAAAAATTAATTAATCTAACTAGTACATTTGAGTCACTTTGCCTAACTACCCGCCACGTCTATGGTATGAAAATGTATTCATAAAACATACGTATAATAGGATAATTTATACAATTAAAATTTGCAAATCCCGCGCCCAACGCTTTTAGTTTTAGTAACATATATTAATTTTTAATATAATTTTAAAGAAATTATACATAATTATTTTTCTCTTTTTAGTACATTTATAAAAGCGTTGTTTTTAAATTTTTTTTTTATATTATTTTATTTTTAATGAATTAAATTCATATAAGAGATTATTGGGACATCAAGCTATAATTTTTATAATGACTTATTAAAAAATTATCGTAATTAATTTTTTTGTTATCAAGCAAATACAAAAAAAACAATCTGTCCCAATAATCTTTAATTTTTTTTTTTTTTTAATTTAAAAATGAAAGGCGAATCTGAGTCTAATAGGTTTGTTAAACGAAAACATTGTCATAAAGGAAGATGTTAAGTCATAAAAAAAAGACGTTAAGTCATAAAAAATACGGGGGTCTGGGGGGCAAAGCCCCCAGCTAGATTACAAGAGCGAGCGAAGCGAAGCGATTGTAAGCTAGTAAATATAAAATAAATAAGCACATTTATTTTAATTTTAAATATATATTTATACTAGACGCAAAGCCCCGCCTTCGGCGGGGCTTTACGCCTAGCCAGGGGGCTGCGCCCCTGGACCCCCCTTGCTCGCCTTCATTGAAAATTGTGGATTTCTATAAAACATATACATATATACATACCGGTACATACAAAACATTTTTCCCTTTCCATTTTTATATATAGAGATTATTTTAACGCTAAATTATTCATGAACTTAAGATTTTTTGTGAATAATATCCTTTCCGGGACTCTCCCGGTACACAGACAAAAAATTTACGCCGATATTTTAGAATTCAAAATGTAAATAAATAAAAAAAATCGTAAACATGGGTAAATATTTATATTTTGTTACCATGGCAACCATTTCTCCTAATTTTTATTTTTTTCTTATTTTAACGGTTAATTATTCATTAACTTATTGTTATTTGTGAAACAAAACCTGTCCGGGACTCTCACAAACATACACAAAAAATTTCATCAAAATCGGTTCAGTCGTTTAGGAGGAGTTCAGTCACATACACACGTACAGAAGAATTATATATATAAAGAATATGTTATTGTTAAATATAAACTTTAATGATAATTTGTCAGATATTTGTCAATTTTGAAATAGAGGTTAGAACATATCAATGAAGAATTTTTTTTTTTTTTTTTTTTAAGGTCCTTCTCGGCATCTAAGGCCATTTAGACCCCATCCCTATTTATTTCAAATGATTTGTAGTCAAATCAAATGAAATAAATTTTTCTCGCTTGGGATGGGAAGCGAACCCGGGACTCCGGTGCGAGAAGCTAATGTCTTCTCACTGAGCCACGGCTCCCGGGCTATCAATGAAGAATGAAAAGGGCTGTGATGATAATTTAATAAGGAAAGCTATGAGCAGGGCAGCCAGTAGAAATAAAAAAAACTTTTATATTATTTCGTCGACATTTCGGGAACGCGTCGCTCCCATCCAAGGGCTGATACAAGGGAGGGGGGGGGGGTAAAAGGTTAATTACCCCCCCCCAGCAACACCAATGTGAAGTTAGTTTGGCTATTTTTCTTTTTTTTTTGCTCAAGTTGTTTTTTTTTTTTTGTGTGTTAGTAATTTCATTTTTACTTTCTCGTATAGAGAAAGTTATGTAATCATAAAAAAATTCGACTTCGAGATTTTGATGTTTCTCCACGTTTTAGACCTCCCTGAGTCCAAAAAAAACATTTTTGGCATTATGTCTGTGTGTGTGTGTGTGTGTGTGTGTGTGTGTGTGAAACACGATTGCTTAAAAACCAAAGCAGCTAGATCGATGAAATTTGGTATATGCTCCTTACACTAAAATTGTAGATTTCTATCAACTTTTGGAGTAAATACGTCACTTGGAAGTAGTACTTTACTTAAAAAGTTTTTTTTCAAAAATTTTGAAATTTTCAATTTTTTTGTTATAATATGATAAAATACTCTATTTTAAAAAGTTTTTTTTCTTTGACATTTTTCCGAAAACTGAATAGTTTTTGAAATAATCACAGAAGAAATAGAAAATATTCGTTAATTTTGATAAAAAATCAAAACAAAATCATACAGGTGTCATTAAAAAAAGGGTAAATATAAACAAATGAATTTGTGAAACAAAGAATTTGTTTATATTTACCCTTTTTTTAATGACACCTGTATGATTTTGTTTTGATTTTTTATCAAAATTAACGAATATTTTCTATTTCTTCTTTGATTATTTCAAAAACTATTCAGTTTTCGTAAAAATGTCAAAGAATAAAAACTTTTTAAAATAGAGTATTTTATCATAATATAACAAAAAAATTGAAAATTTCAAAATTTTGAAAAAACTTTTTAAGTAAAGTACTACTTCCAAGTGACGTATTTACTCCAAAAGTTGATAGAAATCTACAATTTTAGTGTAAGGAGCATATACCAAATTTCATCGATCTAGCTGCATTGGTTTTTAAGCAATCATGTTTACACACACACCTAGACGTAATTCCAAAAGAATATACGAGAAAGTCTCGGGGGAAGTCAATCCCCATATTTTTTAGAACAAATTTTGAATTAAATTTTTCCTCTTAAGGTTGTTCGGACAGTACCTCGTAAGTCATAAGAGAATCTAAATTTATTTTTTAATAAAATTAAAAATTTGAATGCCAAAATTCCTTATTATAATTTAGTCGTGACCTATCATAGTTTATAATTGTATTAAGTTAATCATTTAATTACCAAAAATAATAAATGAATGACTTTTGACTTGAGCAGTATTTCACGTAATATAGAACTGGCAACATTGCATTCATCAACTATCTATTTTAAATCTAAAACACCTTAAATTTTATTTTATTTAATATATTACAATGATTAATGCAAATCAGTTTAAACACAATGGACGATTCGCGAGAAAAAATATCGTAAAATGGAAAAAAAATGTAACTGACAGCGAGAAAAGAGGATTATTTTATGCGACGTTGCCAGGCTGGTCTGACTCTCGAGACTTCCTTATTTTTAAATATTGGCGACTGTCATTTTGGAGAATTTTTTGACTTTCTTGTTAATAACTTTAAAAGCGGTCGGCAGAAACTTTTGATTTTATGTTTAACGTATTCCTCGGAAGTGAATTCATAAAATGTAAGTTTTTTTGTTTTTGTATCTATTGCAGAAGTGGCTATATAATTCGATAAGTGAGAGTTTCGTCGATATTCCCCATAGATTACATGTTAAATTTCAATTTTTTTAAAATTAATTACACGATAACCCTGCGTCAGATCTGCTTCAAAATTTTATTTTAAACGTATGTGATAGTGATTAATAACATATTAAAAAATTAGCTTTTAATCTAATAAAGTGCTTTAATGTCCGAACAACCTTAAGTTGAGATTTATTTTATTAATAAAAAAAAATTGATTTTTTTTTTGCCTTGTCACATGAATTAATTTCAAGTTTCAATTGAAAAATTGATTAAGTTTACCCAGTAAGAGATTTAAATTAAAAAAAAAAAATAAAATTACGAATCCCTTTAAAGGGAAAAGGGTTGAAATGAAATGAATGAGGAAACAGGGGATTAAGTTTGTACATGTGTGTGGGTGGGGGGTGAAATAAACCCTTAAAGGGGCTCAGGGCAATTAGTTAGTTGCTTCTTAAACCAGTTAGTTTGACATCGACCTGTAATGTAGATGTTGTTGTTGTTGTTGTTGTTGTTGTAGCAAACACAAAATCTATTTGCGACAATTGATGTAAATGAAGGAAAGGGCTTTAAGAGCAAAGGGAGATTGCTGCTACTCTTCTTCTTGTGTGTGGGTTTCAAATATCACTGACATCACTTAAAAATGGCAAATGTCTTTTTTTGAGGCCAAAAGTTGCATAAAGAATTCTTATTAAATATTTATTAAAATTATAAATACTCTACAACGTTTTGACTGCTTATTCTGCAGCCGTTATCAAGTACTGTACACTGTCAAATGAACTCACAGTCATGTCCGTTACATGCCTTTTTATATACAGCGCCATCTGTCGGCATTTCTGTGAAGTGAAATTCAAATTTTCCCGCTATTTTCACTCATTTCCATGAAGTTAGTCACAATTATCAAAACAAGTAACATACATAACTTATTGTAACATCATGCTTTTTATGTAAACACTTGCTTTGATAATTCTTAACTAACTTCATTGAAATGAATGAAAATAGCGGGAAAATTTGAATCTAACTTCACAGAAATGCCGCCAGATGGCGCTGACGTCGCTGTGTATATAAAAAGGCATGTAACGGACATGACAGTTGGTTCACTTGAGTCGGGAGCAAGTGCACAGTGTTTGATAACGGCTGCAGAATAAGCAGTCGAAACGTTGTATATATTTTTAATAAATATTTAATAAAAAATTCTTTGGTGTTAAAGTTTGCTTAAAGAATTGCGGAATTTGAGACAAGGAGGGGTTAAAACGCTGATTTCAATTGTTAAAAGTTCACGTTTTCTTAATTATGAAAAAAAAAAAAACAATTATCATTACTATTGCAATCCAGTGGGATTTGTTTGAATTCATAGAATACACAAATGAAAAGAATACATAAATATTTCTCTATACATTTCCTATGGGAGAAATCGTAACTTTAAGAATTAATTACTCAAAAAGTTATTGGAATTTCGGGATGAAAATAGTTTTTCTGTAATCCCGAGGTCCTCTTTATGCATAATGAAATTTCATTTCAAAATTCCAACGCGAAGTTGCATAAATAGAGCGTGACAGACAGACAGACGGACATTAGCGTATTATATATATAGATTTGTACAGTTTAGAGAGTGTATACTAGTATTTTTTAAAAAATACAATATTTGAATTTCGTGTCAGATTGTATGTAGGGGCGCTGCGATCGCTCATGGGTAGATGGCGTGCATATCGAGAAGCGGCAGCCATCTTGTTTTTTTCTCAACCAGTTCAATTGAATTTGTCACAACCTTTATAATCTTAGCTGAATTGTACCTGAAGAAGGCCATAGAATGAGTGGCCGAAACGTTGTAATGTTTATTTAAAGTCGAATATTTTCAGTAAAAGATCGATTCTTGATTAAACTTCACCATCATAAACGTCGAACGTTTAATTTGTGAGATATAACAATAATTCTTTAAATTGACATATTACTGTAATTAACAATCCCCATTTGGGGAGCGTTTTTTTTTTTTGAAATTTTATCATTAAAAATTAATAGTTAAATTCCCAGGTGTAAAATAGGGAAATATTTCCTCCTTCTCTTGTTGTTGTTTGGCATTAAACGCGCGCGCACTATGTGATCAATCAACTCAACGGGGAGGGTATAAATACACTACAAAGTGTGTGTGTGTGGGATGTAATCTCTTGCCCTCTCTATTTCTCCCCTTTGCACACTTAATTTATCAATGTTTCTGTCCCTGAAAGAAGAAAAATTCTCGCTCTACACTCACTCACCACACCAACCAATTCATTTATTATTGGTTTAGAGATTGAACGCTATTGGAAATTATTCACATTTATCAAAATTTTATTCTATCATTATTTTAAATTATTATATACTAGCTGCTCGGCCCGCCTGTTTATAAATTTGACATCTTGAAATTCGAATGTACCGTACTGTCGGAAACTAAATACATGTCGACACAAAAAATCTGGTGTGACAAACACAAAACACAACTTTCGATTACCGAAGTTATGTGCTGTGTGACCAGTCACACCAGATTTTTGTATTTTATTTTATTTTTGCTTTTACTGTATATACTTAAATTAATTGCCCTTTTGAGCCTTTACTTTGATTGGTCAATTATCAAATTCTTTAGTTTTCCTAAATCCCACAAAATCAAAGTAATTAATCTATTTATGCAATTAAAATTTAAACAAATAATGTCTGTGAGATTTAAATATATTAATTTAAGGCCGTTTTCAGGTTACATTGCATGCGATATGACGTCACTGCATGCACTCACACGAGACATGCAAACTTGAGCCTTCAAAAATTATAATAATAATAACGTATTAATGATGAGTTTTTAATTTTAAGGTTGGCGGAAATGGCCGAATGTTGCCCTCTGGTGGTCGCCTTTTTTATTTTTATATAAAATATTTCAAAATAAAACGTAAGCTGTCAAAATGAAATAACCTCACTTTTTGGTTAAAGTCAGCCATGTTGGATGACGTGAAAAATCCGACTCTGTGATTGGTCGTTGCATGGGTTTGAAAAAAAGGCATGCAAACTAAATATTGATAGAACATGCAAACCCAGCCAAAAACCCTCCAATCAGACGCCAGGGTCATAAATGACGTCATATCGCATGAGTATATTAATAACAAGAAAACCCTCCGTGTGAAGCGGCCTTTAATTAAATACTTAATTCTTAAATAACAAAGTTTGAAATCTTGAAATGCAATTTTTATTTAGGATTAACTTCCGAACTACTGAACGGATTGTCATGAAATTTGCTCCAGTTCTAGTGGCATCGGCCTAATTAATTAATAATTTGGCTGAGTTTCAAAAGATTTGGCTCCCAAGGAAGCTGAGAAAACCGTGATTCGAGGTAATAATTTACCGCCCCCTGCGGTCCGATTCACTTCTATTTTAATAGCTTCTTAGGCCCACTTAGGACTACAAAACTTCATTATTTTTTAATCATAGACCACATTTTTGTATTAAATATTTATTAAAAATGGGGTGGACACACTTTACCTTCGGTAATCGAATGTTGTGTTGTGTTCCCCAGATTTTTGTGTGACATGTATTTAGTTGCAGTATGGTACATTCGATTTTAAGATGTAAAATTTATAAGTATGGCAAAATGTTTATATTTTGTTCCATAACCATTTCTCCTATCTTTTCTATGGAGAACAAGAGTAAAGTGGTCTTCAGAAGATTTCAATGACAAAATGAGAATATACATTTTAAAGAGCAACTTAAAAATAGTTGATATATGAATTTTAAAAAAAATCGTTGGAGTAAATTTTGAGAAAATCGAAAAAAACTGAAAAAGTGCATCAGTAAAGTACTAGTACTTTTGGTCGATTTTGGTCAAAAGCTTCGTGTCAGGTCCCATGGGGGTGCCTAACTTAAATATAAAATTTCAACCTCCTAACTCTTTTCGTTCTTGAGATATTTTGTTCACAGACACACACACAGACACACAGACACACAGACAGACAGACAGACCATGTCGCGAAAACCACTTTTTGGATTCAGGGGACCTCAAAACGTGAAGATCCATCAAAATCTCGACATCGAATTTTTGACATGAATAATATTTCTCTATGTTATATTTATATATAGTAGAGAAATAAAAATATATAACGTTTCGACTGCTTATTCTGCAGCCGTTATCAGGTACTGTGCACTTGCTCCGACTCAAGTGAACCAACTGTCACGTGCCTTTTTATATACAGCGACGTCAGCGCCATCTATTGGCATTTCTGTGAAGTTAGATTCAAATTTTTCCGCTATTTTCACTCATTTCCATGAAGTTAGTCACAATTATCAAAGCACAATGTTTATTTACATAAATAGCGTGACTAACTTCATGGAAATTAATGAAAATAGCGGGAAAATTTGAATTTAACTTCACAGAAATGCCGAAAGATGGCGTTGGCGTCGCTGTATATAAAAAGGCCCGTAGCGGACATGACAGTTAGTTCCCTTGAATCGGAGCAAGTGCACAGTACTTGATAACGGCTGCAGAATAAGCAGTCAAAACGTTGCACAGTATTTATATATTTTTAATAAATATGTGGTCTTTGATTAAAAATTCCCCTAATAATAATATTTCAAACCACAAAAGTTTTAATAAACACATGCCAAACCTCTAATTCTAATCCGATGAATAGTTCCAGAGAGATAGCCGTTCGGGGTCTCTTTATTCCCTGGTTACATTAATTTAGAATCACCCAATAAAGGGCACTTGAAAAAGGGTAGGCCTACATCCATTAAAAAGTTATTTGAATATAAATTTAATTATTATTTTAATTAGAAATAAAATGTTCATTAATCAACAGGTTGGACATTTATTTATTTATTTATTTGTATTAATTAAAATTCCAAATGTTTCAAAGAGTATTTTTATTTTTTTTTAATTAATAAATAATTGTATAAAATGAATATATTTACTTGATTTGAACGTATTAAAAAAATATGTTGACTAGAAATGACAGAAGGTGTTTGAGAGGCAATTAATTAATCGGGCATCCATTAGAGCTAACAAACAAAGTGTTTGCTTTTTTTATTTTATAAAAATTAGCTTTTCAATACTATTCGAGAAATTTAGACTTTATCAAAGAATACAATTTTTCCAATGGGTCGTTTTGATAACTTACCTACCCCAACATTAAAATAGCCTCCCTATGGGGAAATACATAGTGTTTGTCCTTCAGCTATTTTAATGCTGAAGGACAAACACCAGTATTTCTCCCATATGGAGGCTATTTTAATGTTGGGGTAGGTAGGGCTCTTTCTTCCATAGAGTAAATGTTAAATCTCCATTTGGGGATTTGCATGTTAATTTCAATTCAAAAGAAGTGGTATTATTGAAAATTTGATTTGATTTTTTTTGTTAGGATATTATAAAAGAAAATTCAAAGATCGACTTCATATGGACACCGTAGTGTGCATATTACATAAAATGTAACTTCTTTAACTTTTAGAACCGCGATATCTCAGAAATGGCGATTCTTACTCTAAAAAGTATTGTATAAGGACAATTTTTGTAGATAATAGTGGCGTGTGGTCAGGGGAAGCAAGGGCTTTCCCAAGCAATTAAAAAAAATTAAACTATTTATTATTTAAAAGTAAACTTGCAACGTGTTTACAAAACATCTCATAAAACTGGCGCGAGGAGGCAGTGAGAGTGGGTCTCTGACGTAGAAACTGAGCAGCCTATAGCTTCCCTAAAGGTCGACTCGCGCAGGCGCTTCAAGGCGGGGAGTGTCGTGGGGCGGGGAGGGGACTGCGAGAATCAGAACGCTTGGAGATGCTAGCTTCCTCGGGCCGAACATAGCCGAGAACGTCCGAAGCACTCGCAATCACATACAGCGTAGGCTACTGATATTAAGAGCCGATTTTAAAATTATGGTTGTTAAAACTTGGTTGTAAATTTCTAATATTAACTTTGGCAAACGTAATATATATACAGTGCTTTCCCAAAAATTTTACCCACCGCACGCCACTGGTAGATAATTTTATGATCTACGATTTTTCTCTTACCTATTTTTATGATTAAACTTACAGTTCTCGAGAAAAATCCAAAAAACCGAAAATTTCGACGTTTGACTTTGAATAACTCTCTTAGCACACATGGGATTGATGGGAACTTTTGGGATTTTATTTGTAATGGTGTACCCAAGGTCTCCACCAATTTTCAGCTCTGTGGGAATTATTGTAATTTGATCAATATTTTCTGGCTAACAAGTTGACCGGGCTAATAGTTTATTTGAAACACCCAACATTTAAAATTTAAGTTAACTAAGGTGGGAATATGGAGAAGGAACGGTCTGAGTGGACTGAAGGAGAAGATGAATCTCTACGAACATACAATCCTATGGATTGGAAAGCTGGGGTGGAAGAGGTCTGAAGAGATGGAAAGAGTTCTAGGAAGGTACGCAAAAGGAATACTTGGTGTTGATCGTAATACCCCTATTTATATGTGGAAGATGGAAGCAGGACTGTTAAGCGTTGAGACGAGAAACCTCGGCAGGATGGTGAAGATGGTCATGAGGATTATGAATATGGAAGAAATGAGGTGGCTTAAGGGGATTAGGGAACAACGATCCTTCGGCCTGGGGAAGAGACATGGAGAGAGCTTTGAAGACTGTGGGATGCCAGAACGCCCTTAGTCTGATGCAACAAGACAAGAGAGAAGAATCGAAGGCCCGCCTGGAGGACGCTGTAAAGAGAAAAATTGACCAGGAGCTCCAGCTGAATTAGGGAAAGATAGATGTCTCAAGCTATTGCCTTTATAAGGATATAAAGAAAGAAGTGGGATGAGAAGAATACCTCATCAAAGATATCAGGTGATATGGTGTAGGATGAGGATGGGCAATGGCAGCGAAAGAAATGTAGCATTTGCCAACGGGGGGCCATGTCGCTGGACCACGTCTTCGAGGAGGTGAAAAAGAACCTGGACAATACCACAAGAATTGAAGACAGTGGTGGTGAGAAGAGAGCAGCAGCTGCTGGGAGAGGTCAAAGAAGACTTAATAAAGGTTTGGGAGACATGGGAGAAGATGAAGAGGCTACCTGGCTAGAAGTTTCCGAAGAGAAGATTTCCGAACAAACTTTTATTTTAATTTCATTGTGGAAAGTAATAATGAAAAAAAAAAATATAAAAAGATAACAATGATATGAGCGGGCTGTATGGGTTGTTTATAGTTACCTTCACACACAAACACTGTGTTGAATAAAAAGAGTATCAAATCCGGAATAGCCAATTTGGTTTATTCACAAAAAAATAATAAATAAAAATATATATATATATAGTAATTTTACTATTTATATAATACAAAAGTTTACAATTTCTGTAACCCGAGCGAATGTTTGCCTAGGTAGGGAAAGGAAAATAAATAAATAAATAGAGGGAAATATAAATAGGTTAATAAACAAATATGTGAATAAATAAGTGAATGGGTTTGAAATGAGGAGCAACAAAAGATGGATTAAATGAAATATCGAAACGTGGCGTGAGTCAGGAAACCAAAATTCGAGTCAATGAGGAAAATATAGGTCCAGCAAAGGTAGAATCAATTGTAAAGGAAAATATAAATAGGAAAGATATAAGGATGTGTGGCAGGAAGGCCGATTCGCTAAATACAATAACGTAAAGTAGGAATCCGACGCGTCGCCAACAGCAAGAGAGGTGTGATGCAAGGCTTATGAGCGAGCAAAACGAAGTGGCCGGAAGCCGTTGTGCCATCCACCCATAATGCCTTGCGGTTGCCCCTAGTGGTGATCAGTCACATTAGAGCGGCTCAAAGCAATCGGGACTCGACCCGCGAGTTTCGACAAGTTCATGTACTTAAGATTGTTTCTTTAAGTTTTAAATGTAAAAATCCCCAAACCCTGGTGTGACAGCACGGGTAAGAGAAAGTTGTGTGCTGTCACAGCAGATTTTTTTTAAAAATATTTAGCAATAAATTGATACAAATTCAATACCTCCATTGTGAATTGACCGGGTAATTAATCAAAGTCAACGTCATTTGTTCTCTTTGTTATAGCGCCGATTCTCAATACAACAGTGCGGTAATCAACACCAATGTGATCGTCAGTCATAACGGCGAAGTTGTCTGGCTGAGTCATGGCATCTTTCGTAGTTCATGCGACATTAACGTGGAATTTTTTCCCGTTTGACATCCAAGATTGCAATATGAAATGGGCATCGTGGACTTATGACGGCTACCAGGTAAGGTAAATACAATTTTGTTAAAAAAAAAAAAAAAAAAAGAAGAGAATGAATTCTCAGCATCCAACGAACGGGGGCTTTGTTTAACTTGCCTGCCTTCAACTTTGTAAATTCAAAGTTTAAACCGAGAAGCAGAAGAAAATAAACTAGCCTCAAATTCAATTTAAGTTTTATTCAACGAATAACTTTTATTATTAGATAATTTATTATTACAAAATGGAATCGATAGAGAACAAAAAAAACTAATCTGGCTGGTGACACAACTTTCTCTTACTTTCAGTAATTGGAAGTTGTGTTCTGTGCTTGTCACACCAGATTTTTTTGTGTTGTTTCCGCAGATAATAAGAATTCAAATTTATATTTTGTTAACCATGTCTTCTATCTTTCCTATGAAGTACAAGAGTAAATATTTTTTTGCCTAAAAAATGAGGTTTTTCGAGAAAGAAATTAATTTTGGAGTTAATTTCTCGGGATTTTTTTATTTATTCTATTAGAGGTTTTCTTTCTGCACCAAATGACATCCCATTTAGTCTGATCGGATTAGCCGTTCGGAATCTACAGGGGTTTAAACTTTCAAATTAGAATTTACCGCAGCGCGGTGAAATAAAATGATAGGAAAAAAATAAATGGTGAAATCTTTAGCTGAAAACTCATTCTTTCTAACCGTATATTCCCCATAATTATACCTCTTAAGACAGAGGAGTTATTCAAGCCGATAAACTTTTTCGTGCATGCCTCCCTAACCTGCCATTATAGACACATGATTTGTAAGACGTTGTCACGTCAAAAATGGCAAAATGAGCATAAATGAATAGCGAATAAAACAACAGAGTGAAGAAAAATATGTTTAATTTATTCTTTTGACGATCGATTTCGTCCAAAGGACATCTTCAGGTCAGCTGGAAATATAGAATTTGCAATTTGACAGTATATATCGATACACAAGATTTTCTTCTATATATACATAAATTACCTGTTAATATAATTGCATACAAGTGTATATATACGTACATTTAATACTTACTTTACTTTACGCGAATAGGCCCAGAGGACCGCGCGATGATGAACAAATCTGACCCCAGAGGGAACGATCCTTTGTTTTATCTCTCCAGTTTTCCCATTCTCCGATCGCAGCCAGATCGTTCCTGACTCCATCCATCCATCTCATTCTCGGTCGTCCCAGAGGTCTTCTCCTCACTGGTTTGAAGTCGAATGCCACTCTTGGCCAACGCGAGTTGTCCATGTGTGCCACATGACCAAGCCATTGTAGACGCCTGCTCTTCATAATCCCCACAATATTGGCCTCTCCGTATAGTTCCTCTAGTTCTCTGTTGTACCGTCTTCTCCATTCTCCCGTACTAGTATCTCGTACAGGGCCAAAGATCTTTCTTAGAACTTTACGTTCAAAGACCAGGAGCCTATAACAATCTTTCACATAGAGAACAACGGGTTGTATAAGGGTCTTATATATACGAAGCTTGAGGTCCTCAGATAGACTGCGGGACCCTAGTATGTGGCTCAGTCCATAGTAGTATCGACTTCCTGCCTGCAAGCGTGCATTGATCTCCATTTCTTCAGATCCATCGTCAGAGAATATTGAGCCCAGATATCTGAATTCAGTGACTTGCTTATATTCCTTTTTGTTTGCAAGGAGAGGTTCATGTCTGGGTGTTGTAAGCATTGTATCCCGTCTTAAGACTAGATATTCTGTCTTATCTTCATTAATTTGTAAACCTACTTTACTGGTCTTCCAATCTTCCTACCAGGCACGCTAGCTCACTTGAGGACTTTTAATATTCTTTTAAAAACCAGAAAATAGCATGAAACATAAAATGATTCTAGGAAAAGAGAATTTCTTATGGAGTAAAAAAAAAATAAGCGTTGCAGATGACATAATTGTAATCACGCCCATATGCTAAGCAAGGGCGGATCCAGGGGTGTTTCTCGGGGGGGGGGGGGGAAGTAATCTGGAGTGACTAGTCGAACAGCACACTATTTTTTCTTAATTTCGGTAATTTAAAGGCGCATTCTGTACTTGTTTGACAGAATATAAATACAACAGGGGGCGTATATAGAAATTTTTTTCGGGGGGGGGGGGGCCTGATCTCAAAAAATTTTTTTTTTCTCGGAACCAAAGTTTTCCGGACACAAAAATTTTTGTCACCCGGGGGAACATTCCCTCTTTCGCGGAACCACCCCACCCGTTAAAATTTGATTTTTATTTTATGCAAATATTAATTTTTAAAATTTTTATATTAAAAATAAATTTAAAAAAAAAGGATTTTTTTCAAATCTCGGGGCAGGGGGGGGGGAATTACCCCCTTTACCCCCCCCCCTGTATCCGCCCTTGATGTTAAGTTAAAAGTGCGTGTGTTTAAAAAAATAGTTCAAATAAAAAAGAATTAATTATACTAGTCGTTATTAAAATATAAAATAGTATATAAATGATTTTTAATGATTTTCAATAGAATAGAAACAATTCTGTGTCATTCTAATTAATTATTTTTCGATATGAGTTAAATTAGTAATCAATCAATACTTTACTTTTTAAACAATACTTTATAAATGTTATTATATGTTATGTATCTTTTATAAAAGCATAAATATATATAAATATAGGCTAATACTATATCGCCTGTTAGACTAGCCTGCCATCTATTGCAAGAATGCTAAACTAATTTGACAGTTGATTTTTAAATAAATCATCTAAGCTTATTTTAAACATTTCTTAATTAATATGTGATTAATAATAACTAGAGACCGGATTTTAAGCAAAATGCTTATTGCTGAATTTTATAAGCAACCATTAGATATTTAATTTCTATACGAATTAGGAAAAACTAAGTGCATTGAGATTGCATTTTTTATGCTTTTTTTGCTTTTTTTGAGTTTTTATGCTTTTTTTCCCTTTCGTGCTTATTTGAACTTATTTTATGAATATTTATAATTTTTTTTTTTTTTTTATTAAAAAACTTTTTTCCCATTCACACACGCATACACCAGGGACGTATATAAGGGGGGGCGCCCCCCCCAAAAAAAAAAAAATTTTCCAAAAACCCCGCAGTGTGAAAAAATATAGCCCTGTAAAAAAATTTTTTTCCGCAGGGTGAAAAAATTTGGTTCCGCAAAAAAAAAATTTTCGTAGGGCGGGGCGGAATAAATTTAGTTTCTTTAAAAAAAATTTGTATACGCCATTGGTATGAGTAAAAATTGCTTATTAGATGCTTTTTTTCAACTTATATGCTTATTTAACAACTTTTTATTCAAGTTTTTTATGCTTTTTTAAGCACTTTTTTTCCATTTTTTTATGCTTTTTTGTCCGGTGTCTAATAATAACAATAAATTCATTTTTAAATTTTAAAAAAAATCAAAGATTATTGGGACAGATTGTTTTTGCTTGATAACAAAAAATTAATTACGATAATTTTTTAATAAGTCATTAAACAAATTATAGCTCGATGTCCCAATAATCTCTTATGAATTTAATTCATTTAAAAATAAACCGCATTGAAAAATTCCTTATAATAGTCTAGTTTTTTACTTTCTCTTAGCCATATATGAAATATATAGGAGAGAAAGTATTGCGATCATGTCAAAAATTCGATGTCGAGATTTTGATGGATATACATGTTTTGAGGTCCCCTGAGTCCAAAAAAGTGGGTCCCGCAAATTGGTCGTGTGTGTGTGTGTGTATGTGTGTCTGTGTGTGTGTCTGTGTGTGTGGACAGATTTTTAGCATGAAGGAGTTGAGCTAGCGGATTGAAATTTTATATTTAACTTAGGTACCTTTGAAGAATCTCAAAATAAGCTTTTGAACAAAATCGGCCAAAAAGTACTAGTACTTTACTGATGTACTTTTTCAGTTTTTTTCGATTTTCTCAAAATTCCCTCCAAGGATTTTTTTTAAATTCATAAATCAACTATTTTTTAGATGCTCTTTAAAATGTATATTCTCATTTTTCCGTTGAAATCTTCTGAAGACCACTTTACTCTTGTTCTTCATAGGAAAGATAGAAATGGTTGCCATGGTAACGGAATTTAAATCTTTTTCTTTTTATTAGATTAAAAATCAATTATTATTTAAATTCCCATTTATTTTTTTTTATTTCTGTTTTAATTGTTTCAAAGAAAACATATATGTCTCTCTCTCACTTGCAAACATTATCGTCTCTCTCTACTCTTTTTATTAAATTCCCTTTCCACCTTATCTTCGCATAGGAACAATGTTAATTTCCTATAGGGATTTGTATGTTAATTTCGATTCAAAAGGGGTCCCCTTTGAAACTTTTTACGCATTTAAAATTTTTTTTTCCAATTCTTATGAAATTTTGTATTTATTTACGATTCTATATTGTGTATAAAATGTCCAAATATGAGATTAAAATTTTGAAAAATAACCATAGTTTATTTGAAGCAGTCAACATTTAAAATGCAAGTTTGAAACTAAGGTGCTATCGGAAACTAAATATATCTCGACACAAAAAAACTGGTGTGACAGCACGGTGCACAACTTTCTCTTACCGAAGGGTAAGAGAAAGTTGTGTGCTGTGCGCCAGTCACACCAGATTTTTTAAAGTCCGTTTAGACGTGGCTCCTGAACACCCTTAAATTCTTTTTTATATTTGAATGGAATGTGAAAATCAATTATGAAATTATTACAAGAGAGAGAAACGTTCTATGTACGCTTTATATTATATAGAATAATAATATATATATTGTATTATTATCATAATAGGCCTCTAAATACTTGCATTATATACTCTATTACCGCTTGACATTTTGCACAATACGAGAGAGAATTAGCAATTATATTAAATATAATAATAATCTGTCTGGAGTTGACTGATTGTCGGCCGGCATTCTCTAAACGGACAAATTGAATTTCATATGGCGTTAAAATGGATCGAGTTATTGTTACATTTAACACACACAAGCCTCTTTTTTTAACTTTGAGATTATTGGGACATCGAGCTATAATTTTTTTAATGACTTATTAAAAAATTATCGTAATTAATTTTTTTGAATCAAGCAAATACAAAAAAACAATCTGTCCCAATAATCTTTAATTTTTTTTTTTATTTAAAAATGAATTTATTGTTATTATTAATCACATATTAATTAAGAAATTTTTAAAATAAGCTTAGATGATTTATTTGTAAATCAACTGTCAAATTAGTTCAGCATTCTTGCAATAGATGGCAGGCTAGTCTAACAGCCGATATAATATTAGCCTATATTTATATATTTGTATGTGCTTTTATAAAATATACATAATATATAAAAACATTTATTGTTAAAAGATCAATGAAAATCAACCAAATGCATGATTAAGCCGTTTAATTTATCGAGAGAAAAAATTAAGAAACGTATTAAAGCGAAGACTGAATTGTAGAAAGAATAGACAATTTATAAGAGAAGTTGTCTCAATTGCCTCTCTTCTCTCTTCGTTTCCTTCACAGCGAATGAACGAGAACAACTTGTCTCTCTCTTGAAAACAGAACGAATTAACGAGGCTTTTTAAGCTGCAAATACGAATTAGAAGACGTCCGAGCAGACAAATAATTGCCGAGAGGTCTGAAATGCATTGCTTTTATACCAGTTAACGGGATTTTCTTTGAGGACCGGTAAAGTTAGTCGGAATCGGGCTAAGAAATATCGAGATTCTATTGTGTATTTATATCAATTAAACAGTTTTTTAGTGTAGACCAGTAAATAATTAATTATGAAGATTAGTAAGTAGTTTTATTCTTGGTCTTCTTGTTTGAAAAATCTGGTGTGACTGGCGCACAGCACACAACTTTCTCTTACCTTCGGTAATCGAAAGTTGTGTACTGTGCTTGTCACACCAGATTTTTTGTGTCGACATATATTTAGTTCCCGACAGTACGAAACATATGAATTCAGATGTAAAATTTATAAGTATGGGAAAATATTTATATTTTGTTACCATGGCAACCATTTCTCCTATCTTCCCTATGAAATACAAGAGTAAAGTGGTCTTCAGAAGATTTCAATCACAAAATGAGAATATACATTTTAAAGAGAATCTAAAAAATAATTGATTTTTGAATTTTAAAAAAAATCGTTGGAGCAAATTTTGAGAAAATCGAAAAAAACTGAAAAAGTACATCAGTAAAGTACTAGTACTTTTTGGTCGATTTTGTTCAAAAGCTTCGTGTCACGTCCCATGGGGGTGCCTAACTTAAATATAAAATATCAACTTCCTAGCTCTTTTCGTTCTTGAGATATTTTGTTCACAGACACACACACAGACAGACAGACACACACACACACACACACACACACACACACACACACATAGACAGACCATGTCGCGAAAACCACTTTTTTTGGATTCAGGGGACCTCAAAACGTGAAGATCCATCAAAATCTCGACATCGAATTTTTGACATGAATCCAATACTTTCTCTCTATATATATATTACATATATACATAGGTAAGAGAAAGTAAAAATAAAAAAATAAAATAAATTTTATTAAAAATTATGTTTTTTATATCAGAGTATTCTTTTGGACATCTGGCTTACAAGTCTGCGCAAGATACATTTGTTTCGGCACCATGAATTGCCCTCTTCAGAGCCAATTTAACTACAAAGAATATACATTTTTTAAAAATATTTTGTGGACGAGAATTAATATTTTCTTGACAGTAGCAGCTTACTCGTCAACCTTGGATGGATGGAGGTAAGTTATTTAAAATTAATTAAAATCAAGATTAATTTTAATTTTGTATTTATTTCTCTTCCAACAGGTCAAGTGTTTTGCAAATTTCACTTTCAAAATTTTCCAAATTCCATTTTCAAGACCTGAAATTACAATTTTTATATGTTACAACGTTACATTTATAAAATTCTTTATTTGATCTTTATACAATCTAACTTAATTATGTAATTATGTAAAGATCAAACAAAGAATTTTATAAATGTAACGTTGTAACATATAAAAATTGTAATTTCAGGTCTTGAAAATGGAATTTGGAAAATTTTGAAAGTGAAATTTGCAAAACACTTGACCTGTTGGAAGAGAAATAAATACAAAATTAAAATTAATCTTGATTTTAATTAATTTTAAATAACTTACCTCCATCCAAGGTTGACGAGTAAGCTGCTACTGTCAAGAAAAAAAAAAAAGAATATACAATTTAATGATACGATTTTGTAAATATTTAGACATTATATTAAATTCAATTACCTCTCCACTAAACAGTTTTATTTTTAACATAATTATTGTAATATATTTTATTTTATTTATTTTTTAACGTTGATCTGTTGAAGATTTTATATATATTTTTTTTTATAATTGTTAAAATTCGCTTTCTCTATAGGAAAGATGTTTAGTGGAGAGGTAATTGAATTTAATATAATGTCTAAATATTTACAAGATTGTATCATTAAATTGTATATTCAATTGGCTCTGAAGAGGGCAATTCATGGTGCCGAAACAAGAGTATCTTGCGCAGACTTGTAAGCCAGATGTCCAAAAGAATACTCTGATATAAAAAATATAATTTTTAACAAAATTTGTTTTATTTATTTTTCAAACACCATCTTGAAGCGACCAAGAATAAAATTACTTACTACTATCTTCAAATTAATGTATTTATATCATCAAAAAGCGCCAATTACTACAAATAAGATCGCGGCCATGTTTTTTTTTCCTCTCGTAAATCAAGAGATCGCCTAGCAGTTGGGCAACCAGAGAAGAAGAAGAGGTCCGCCTTTGAAAGAGGAAAGGGAGTGGGAGTGACGCCGCCTACTACTTCAGTTCAGAGCTAATAGGAAAATAGGAAAAGTCAGAGAGGGCACAAGTGGGAGTGAAGGGGGGAGGAGTTTCTTTTCTCCTTTATCCCTCCATTCGTTTACTGGTTGTCTAATTCACAGACCGTTTTTTTATTATTATACGGCCTAATGCTCGATTATCTGAACCATTTTTTTTTTTTTTGACAAAAACATGTTAGTGAACGGGATAGTATCTCTCAAATTTGATTGATACAAGTAAATAAACACAAGGTTAATTGTTTCAAAATTGATTTAATTAAAAATTATATTATTATTATAATTAATTAATAATTATTACTTGTATCAAGCCCCCGAGTTTGGCGTAGTATGTAGCGTACCTACCTCCTATACCAAACGTCGCGGGTTCGGACCCAGGCAGTCCGATGATTTTATTTAAGCCATTTGGATACCAGATGGCTTAAATAGAAATGCCTAAACCCCAAATACATTTATTAATTACAACGGTTATCGTATAAAGTCTTAAATGGCCTAAGTTGCCGAAAAGACTGTGTGAATGTGTGTGTGAGTGTGAGTGTGAATGAGAAAAAAAGTGTGAATGTTTTTATTTAAAAAAAAAAAAAAAAAAATTACTTGTATCAATTGTTTAAAAATTGATTTAATTTTTAATTAAAGTAAACGAAACTAAGTATGCTGGGTCAACAGTATTAAGGTTATGGAGAAAGAAAAAACCAGCGAATGCTTTCCACGTTAAAATAATTTATTCGCAGATATTTCGGTAAGCTTAACGCAAACCATCCTCAGTGCTTCAAATTATATGATTGTGGAGCGTTTAACAAACTCATAAAATGCTTGAGAAGCCATTCTATACATGGAGGGACAAAACCACATGAAGCAAGTCACTGAGAGAAAAACAGCATCTACAGTATATACATAAGACACAATCGAATTTTTTGTATGCTTTACGATAATTTCTCACAGTGACCCACCAGGCGCGTGTACTTTCTAATACTTTGGATGGTTTGCGTTAAGCTTACCGAAATATCTGCGAATAAATTATTTTAACGTGGAAAGCAGTCGCTGGTTTTCTTTTTCCATAACCTTAATTTTTAATTAATTTTAATAATAATAATATAATTTTTAATTAAATCCATTTTGAAACAATTAACCTTGTGTTTATTTACTTGTATCAATCAAATTTGAGAGATACTATCCCGTTCATTAAGATGATGTTTCAACAAGAGCCTATGGTAGAAAGCTTAAATATGAAAAAAATGTTAATTAACCGTTCTTTTTGTTCATAAAAAAATTATTTGTACAAACGTTGTTGGTTCGTTCAAATAGTTTTTAAACTAAACTAGAAAATCGTCAAAAAAAAGGCGTTACGCAATATGCGGACGACCCCATAAGTATTGAATTAAATTAGCGTCTATATCATCATGAGAGATAGAAAAATTGATTGATTGCTTTAATTTTCAATCCGTATTAAGCGGGATTATTAATTACAATAGATTTTTTATCTGAAAAAGCGAGGTTATATTATAAATAATAAAATATTTTGATAAGAGAGAAGAAAATGAGAGATGCAGCTAAGGTATTTTTTTGTCTTTATTTATTTAATTCGCACGGCTGACGTTTCGGTTCCGTGTTTGAACCATCTTCAGAGAAAATATTCGCCTTAAGATGGTTCAAACCTCGGAACCGAAACGCCAGGCGTGCGAATTAAATAAATAAAGAAAAAAAAAAAGCCTTAGCTGCATCTCTCATTTTCTCCCCTCTTATTATAATAACATCATAGCGTTTTGTAAAATATTTGAAATTGAAATTAGGATCAAATTGTATTTAAAATGGGTAGAAAATTAAATCGGACTACGAAATATCACAATTGCACTGTAGGCATACTCTCTAAAAACGAATTAGTAAAAAACTACTAATTCATAGTGAATAGTCACTTTTTTAAGATGTGCAAAGAAGACCACCCGTAAATAGTGGATATCCACTTTTTCAATTAGTAAAAATTATTAATATGAAAAATTCACTAATTGAAAAAGTGAATTAAAAAAAAAAGAAACGTTTTAGATATATGAAATAAGGTGCGATGACACCGGGACCTAACTTGTGTTTACTGACTCGAGTTCTAGCCGAACCCACTTAAACTTGACTTACTCTTACTTCTCTGTTATTTGGTATATAAGTATGTCGCTGATGTTAACAATGCTTTTTACTTGAATGTTACTATATTCCTTCCCAGCAATTTATTTCTAAATAAACTTAATAAAACTAATTATCGTTATATCTAGAAATATATGTACTAAATTTTAAGTAAAAATATTTCTTAATTGACCATTTAAAAAATAATATTTTATTAATTTAAAAAAATTTGGAATCTATTTGTTTTGACGGTTAATCTCTAGAATGATGCAATGAAGCTATCAGTGGGCGCTTGACTAGTTCACTAGTTCGCTCTTCTGACATCAGTTCAAAGTCAATGATTCTTTCGTTCTTTTCATTTGCGCGCGCTATTTGTTTCGTTACTCGTGTAGTGGCGCCTTATTTGTTTTGTCACTAGTGTCGTTTCGGTTCGGTTTTCTTCGGTCAAAAACCGTTCAGTTCGAAGCGATTCGGTAGCTTTTAAAAAAAAATTTGCGAGCCCTAGTTGTTTTTGATTTTTTTTAATCTAAGGAAACCGAACTGCAACCGAAGGGCCGAAACAATTAGGTCGGGACCCCTGCAAGTTGTTTAAAAAAAAGATTCTTACCTTAAACCGGGCTCTACTCGTTATCATCCTTCTCTGAGGGAGGGTATACTTGCCGAATGCTCTCCTGTATGCAAATATGGCGTATATATATATTATATTATATATATATCGAGGACGTGAGCCGCGTAATGTACACAATTAAATATTTATTAATTTCATATATCCGAAAAAATAAGGAAGGGTGTGCCGCCGGGAGTCGAACCACGGATCCTCCGGTTTGTACTCAGAGTGCCCTACCTCTGGACCACAGCACGACATTCGGATATATGAAGTTCATTTATGATATATGAAGTTCATAAATGAACTTCATATATCTGAATGTCGTGCTGTGGTCCAGAGGTAGGGCACTCTGGGTACAAATAATATTATTTGATGAATTTAGTTGATTTTCATTGATTTTTTAACAATAAATACTTTATAAATGTTATTGTATATTATGTATCTATATATAAATATAGGACAGATATACACTATTAGGGATCGGCTGTAAGACTAGTCTTCTGCCATCTATTGAAAGAATGCTGAACTAATTTGACAGTTAATTTTTAAATAAATCATCTAAGCTTATTTTAAAAATTTCTTAATTAATTTGTAATTAATAATAACAATAAATTAATTTTTTAATTTTTTTTAATTTGCTTGATAAGAAAAAAATTAATTACGATAATTTTTTTACAAAGTCATTAACAAAATTATAGCTCGATGTTCCCATAATCTCTTATGAAGTTAATACATTTAAAAAAAAAGATTTTTAAAAAAATGCTTTTATTTAAATTGAACTAAAAAGAGAGAAATAAGAAAGAAATAATTTAATTGTTCTTGTTAAAATTTTTTAATATTTGACTTAAAATAAAAGCGTGGGGCGCTTCGAAGTGATTCCGAGGCTCGCGCCCCACGCTTTTTATTTTAAGTCATAAATATTAAAAAATTTTAACAAGAACAATTAAATTATTTCTTTCTTATTTCTCTCTTTTTAGTTCAATTTAAATAAAAGCATTTTTAAAAAAATCTTTTTTTTATTTTATTTTTATTTTAAGCTTTTTAGTCTTTTAGTCTTATCAAAAATCATCAATATGATAAAGTACCACATTAGTTTGGCTCTATTGATTTGGATGAAAAGCACCATATAGTGGCGTCATCAAAAATGACTCTTAAGTATTACATTTCACACCTCTAGCTCATCGGGAAGTCTTTTGAAATTACATTAATTCGCGAAGGGTTTCAAATAAAGTACCACATTAGTTTGGTCTATTTTGATGAAAAGCACCATATAGTGGCGTCATCAAAAATGACTCTTAAGTATTACATTTCACACCTCTAGCCCATCGGGAAGTGTTTTGAAATTACATTAATTCACGAAGGGTTTCAAATAAAGTACCACATTAGTTTGGTCTATTTTGATCAAAACCACCATATAGTGGCGTCATCAAAAATGACTCTTAAGTATTACATTTCACACCTCTAGCTCATCGGGAAGTCTTTTGAAATTACATTAATTCGCGAAGGGTTTCAAATAAAGTACCACATTAGTTTGGTCTATTTTGATGAAAAGCACCATATAGTGGCGTCATCAAAAATGACTCTTAAGTATTACATTTCACACCTCTAGCTCATCGGGAAGTCTTTTGAAATTACATTAATTCGCGAAGGGTTTCAAATAAAGTACCACATTAGTTTGGTATATTTTGATGAAAAGCACCATATAGTGGCGTCATCAAAAATGACTCTTAAGTATTACATTTCACACCTCTAGCCCATCGGGAAGTGTTTTGAAATTACATTAATTCACGAAGGGTTTCAAATAAAGTACCACATTAGTTTGGTCTATTTTGATCAAAACCACCATATAGTGGCGTCATCAAAAATGACTCTTAAGTATTACATTTCACACCTCTAGCTCATCGGGAAGTCTTTTGAAATTACATTAATTCGCGAAGGGTTTCAAATAAAGTACCACATTAGTTTGGTCTATTTTGATGAAAAGCACCATATAGTGGCGTCATCAAAAATGACTCTTAAGTATTACATTTCACACCTCTAGCTCATCGGGAAGTCTTTTGAAATTACATTAATTCGCGAAGGGTTTCAAATAAAGTACCACATTAGTTTGGTCTATTTTGATGAAAAGCACCATATAGTGGCGTCATCAAAAATGACTCTTAAGTATTACATTTCACACCTCTAGCCCATCGGGAAGTGTTTTGAAATTACATTAATTCAAGAAGGGTTTCAAATAAAGTACCACATTAGTTTGGTCTATTTTGATGAAAAGCACCATATAGTGGCGTCATCAAAAATGACTCTTAAGTATTACATTTCACACCTCTAGCTCATCGGGAAGTCTTTTGAAATTACATTAATTCGCGAAGGGTTTCAAATAAAGTACCACATTAGTTTGGTCTATTTTGATGAAAAGCACCATATAGTGGCGTCATCAAAAATGACTCTTAAGTATTACATTTCACACCTCTAGCCCATCGGGAAGTGTTTTGAAATTACATTAATTCAAGAAGGGTTTCAAATAAAGTACCACATTAGTTTGGTCTATTTTGATGAAAAGCACCATATAGTGGCGTCATCAAAAATGACTCTTAAGTATTACATTTCACACCTCTAGCTCATCGGGAAGTCTTTTGAAATTACATTAATTCGCGAATGGTTTCAAATAAAAGTACCACATTAGTTTGGTCTATTTTGATGAAAAGCACCATATAGTGGCGTCATCAAAAATGACTCTTAAGTATTACATTTCACACCTCTAGCCCATCGGGAAGTCTTTTGAAATTACATTAATTCAAGAAGGGTTTCAAATAAAGTACCACATTAGTTTGGTCTATTTTGATCAAAACCACCATATAGTGGCGTCATCAAAAATGACTCTTAAGTATTACATTTCACACCTCTAGCCCATCGGGAAGTCTTTTGAAATTACATTAATTCGCGAAGGGTTTCAAATAAAGTACCACATTAGTTTGGTCTATTTTGATCAAAACCACCATATAGTGGCGTCATCAAAAATGACTCTTAAGTATTACATTTCACACCTCTAGCCCATCGGGAAGTCTTTTGAAATTACATTAATTCGCGAAGGGTTTCAAGTAAAGTACCACATTAGTTTGGTCTATTTTGATGAAAAGCACCATATAGTGGCGTCATCAAAAATGACTCTTAAGTATTACATTTCACACCTCTAGCCCATCGGGAAGTCTTTTGAAATTACATTAATTCAAGAAGGGTTTCAAATAAAGTACCACATTAGTTTGGTCCATTTTGGTAAAACCAAACTCACAATTTGCGTCATCAAAAATGAACCTTAAATATCAAATTTCACACCTCTAGCTCATCGGGAAGTGTCCTTAACAAACCCATAAAGTTGGTGACCTTGAAAGAGTAAGTTAAAAAACCGCAATGAAAAAAAGCATTTAAAAATTCCTTATAATAGTCTAGTTTTTTTAAAGTAAGTTTACACTTCGCTCCTGAACCCCCTTAAGCATCAACACCGTCGTTAAGATTAAGACCGATTAAAAAGTAAGAAAGATGGAATTTCTTCTTTCTGTTATTAATTTGTCATATAGGAATTTTATATTAATTTGATATCTCTAGAGTCTCTCTAGTTAAATACTCTAGAGTATCTCTAGTTAAATGTTTCGTGAGATTAGATTTGCGATTAAATTGTTTGGAACAAGTCTCACATTTGAATGGTTTTTGCCCAGAATGAATAGATAAATGTTGAGTGAGATTAGATTTGCTTTTAAATTGTTTGGAACAAGTCTCACAATTGAATGGTTTTTGCCCAGAATGAATAACTAAATGTCTGGAGAGATCATATTTGCGTTTAAATTGTTTGGAAAAAGTCTCACATTTGAATGGTTTTTGCCCAGTGTAGGATAAACTGAGGCTCTTACCTTTTCAAAATTTGATGAGGGCCTCGTTGTTCAAGATAGATGCGTCGAGAGGGCTGCGCGCTGGCTTTGATCAGTGAGCATTGGACGCGTTGAGTATTAAAAGGTAACTAAAACTATTAATTTGCCTTTTCGGCGATTTGGATAAAAAGGTGGAGCCTTCAGTTTTTGGAAGGGACACCAGGTGGCGGGCTATGCTCTATTATATTTCGAACATACACCCCCCGCTGAACGGTTGGTTCAGGATTTAATTAAAAGGAGATAAAATGATTTAGATGAGATGTATATAGTAAAAGATGGGGGATGAATAGATGAAAGAAGGATTTTTTTTTTTTTTTTAAGAGGAATTATTAGATGGTAGAGGGGATAATTTCACCACAGGCCGTCTAATAACACCGGTAGCTGTTTTAAGTTCAACAGCTCGAACTATGTTATCTGAGCCGGGGAACAGTTTAATGACACGGCCCAGACGGTATTTTCCGATAGATGAGGGGGGCGTCACGAATTAAAACCAGATCGCCGTTGGTGATGTTTGGAACAGATTTTGTCCATTTGGATCTTTCTTGTAAAGTATGTAGATATGTATTATGCCATCGTGTCCAAAACGTTTGAGTGATCCTTTGTACAAGTTGCCAACGACTGAGATGACTGATTTTAATTTCGGATAAGTCATGTTCGGGTAAAGATGTGAGTGGAGCACCAATTAAAAAGTGCCCTGGAGTAAGGATGTCCACGTCATCAGGGTCATCTGTGAGTGGGGCGAGCGGTCTACTGTTTAGTATAGCTTCACATTTAGCAAAGAGTGTAGCCCATTCTTCAAACGTTAAATTTTGTGCGCCTACTGCACGACGAATTAAATATTTTGAAGATTTCACACTGGCTTCTACCAGTCCATTCCAGTGAGGGGCGCTGGGTACAGAAAAATGAAAATTTATTTGATGATCGGCTAAAAATGTATTTAATTTATTTTCACTTTTATGTATTTCCCGAAGTGATTGTTGAATTTGAGAAAGGATGCGTTCAGCTCCGAGAAAATTGCGGCCACAATCAGTATAAATGTCGGAACACAAACCCCGGCGACTCACAAAACGGCTGAGAGCCGCTAAAAAGGCTTCTGAGCTTAGATCGGAAACTGGCTCCAGATGAGTAGCTTTTACAGCCATGCAAGTAAAAAGGCAAAGATAAATTTTTGTTATTTTAGTTCCTCGTCCACGATGTTCTTTGAGTCCAAAGGGTCCACCAAAATCACATGCCACTTTGAGAAATGGACGACCCTGAGACACTCTTGATAGAGGAAGTTGTCCCATGAGGGGGGTGACGGTGTTCCTTTTAAATTTAAAACATGTTTGGCATTTCGATAAAATAGATCTAATAAGTTGTCGAGCACTTAATATCCAGAAGTCCCGAGTGATGAGAGATTGAAGTGTTCGAGCTCCGACATGTAGATTTGAGAGATGATAATAATTTATGAGAAGTTTACTGAGAGGACTCTCTTTGGGCAAAATGAGAGGAAATTTAGATTTATCAGGTAAATCAGCGTGATATAGGCGACCGCCCACTCTTAGAAGATTTTTTGAATCAATGAAGGGGTTTAATTTTCTTAAAGATTTGATTTTTATTTCTTTGAGTGATGAGTGAAGATCAATGTCAAAGCACCTCGATTGCTCTGTTCGCACCCAAAATAATAGGGCTTCTCGGCGCTCTGTCATTGTGATAGCACCTGATCGAAATGGTTCATTATTTGCTAGTCTTTTATTTTGAAAATTTTTTAATGATCTTTTAAAAAGAGCCGTAACTCGTAGACAGGCGTTAAGATCAGAAAATTTAGTTAAAAGTTTATTTGGTGGTGCAATTTTAAAATTTGAGGCGATAAGATGGAATTTGATTTCAGGAATGTCTCCTTCGGTTTCCGGGCATGATGGCCAATGTTCAATGGGTTCAGAGATCCAAGCAGGTCCTTTCCAATAGAGATTATGTTTGATGAGAGAGGATGGAAGGAGTCCCCTGCTGATGACGTCACTCGGATTATCAGTGGAGATGACATGTTTCCATTGAGCATAAGGCATTAGTTTATTTATTTTTTCAACCCTATTCGCCACAAAAGGATTCAAGAGATGAGATGGATATTTAAGCCATGATAAGACAATGGTTGAGTCTGAAAAGGCAAAAACATCTTTGATGTTTAATGATGCTTTATATATTTCATAGATTTGGTTTTCTAACTGAGCGAGTAAAAGTGCCGCTGTCAATTCTAACCGAGGGATGGTCAGTGTCTTCAGGGGTGCAACTTTTGATTTGGCAGCTAACAAAGCGATTGAAGGTTCACCGTCTTGATTAATATATTTTAAATAAACTATTGCCCCGTAGGCCTCCTTGCTGGCATCGGCAAATCCTACGAGTTGACATTCGCCGCTCTCTTTATGTAAAAAGGGGCGAGGAATTTTAAGATGATCTAAAAAAGATAATTGTTGTGCGAGGCGGGACCAATTTTTTTGTAGATGAGGGGGAATTTCTTCATCCCATGATAATTTAAGCTGCCAGAGCTCCCTGATTATGATTTTTGCCAAAATGATAACCGGAGATAGAAAACCGATGGGATCAAAGATTTTGGCAATTGTAGATAAAATGGCACGTTTTGTAAAAATGATGTCAATGGATTGGATTTCATATGAAAAATAATCTTCTTGGGGATTCCATTTGAGGCCTAAGATATTGACACCTTTTGATTCTCGATCAAGTAAAACGTAAGATGATTGTTGATATTGTAAACCGATTTTGTTCATAATTTTAAGATTGTTACTGCACCATTTTTTAAGTTCAAAATGCCCCAATTTTAGTAAGTTAATTAATTCGGTTTGTAATTTTAATGCTTTTTCTTCACTAGAAGCCCCAAGAACGAAGTCGTCAATATAAAGATTATTTAAAATGGCGTTTCTGGCAAGAGGAAAATTTTCCCCTTCTTGATAGGCAAGTTCTTGAATGCATCTGATGGCTAAAAATGGAGACGATGATTGTCCGAAGATGACAGTGTTTAATTGATATTGTTTGATGGGAGAGTCTGATGCTTCTCTCCATAAGATATTTTGATAAATGCGCTCCTCAGGCTTGATTAAAATTTGAAGGTACATTTGAGATATATCACATGTGAAGGCGATAGGGAAAACTCGAAACTTTAAAATTATATCAAAGATACTTTGTTGAAGTTTCGGTCCGGTTTCAAGATGATCATTTAAAGAGAGATGATTTGAAAGCTTAGCTGAACAATCAAATACTATTCTCGGTGATGAATTTGTTGAGTTAGATTTAAAAACAGGATGATGAGATAAAAAATATGAGTGGGGGTTAAATGGTACCTCACTCATGTAACCTTTATTGAGCTGATCGATTAAAATATTTTTATATTCTTGATAAAGTGATTGATTTTTATCAAGAGATTTGATTAATTTATTTAATCGATTTAAAGCGAGTAATTGAGAGTCGGCCGGCTCAGGTGGTGTATCTTTGAAAGGGAGAGAAACAACAAAACGCCCTTCTTCATTTCTTGATGTGGTTGTTTTAAAATAATTTTCACATTTTAAATCAGATGGATTTTCGATTATTTTTTTAGGGGGCTCTTCAATTTCCCAGAAACGAGTGATTAGGTTTTCAAAATTAGATAAAGGATTTATATTAATATTAAAATAAAGAGAATTTATTATTTGATTATTTTTTATATTTGAACATTTTCCAAGAATTGAAAAGCCAAAGATAGTTTCGATTGCGATGGGCATGTTTTCCTGTCCCGTAATAAAATTATTCTTCACTACCTGCCCGTATAAATCAGCCCCAATGACAAAATCAATTTTATCAGGGCGATAATATTTGGGATCTGCCAAATTAAGATTTTGTAAATGGGGAAATGCCAGTGAGTCAATTTCCACGGGAGGTAATTTTTTAACAATAGATGGTAAAATGATCGCTTCTGTTATTAAAATTGGTTCTTGTTGATTGACAGGTGTAATGGTACAAATAACAGAACCTTTTACATTTTTGATGATGGCATTGTCGACTCCACTAAGACGGAGTCCACATGATTGACGAGCTAGATTTAATTTTTTAACACATTCGGAGGTTATTAAAGATGACATAGACCCGTTATCGATAAGGCAACGGACAATGTGTTTTTTGCCATTTGAAGATGTTAAATTTATTAAGGCGGTGGCCAAAAGCACAGGGGCGTCTTGAGCCGTGTACCCAATGTGCGTTTCGGTCTAAGTTGTTTAAGATGAAATAGAAGGGGCGGTTCGGTTTTATTAAATTTCTTCTTTATAGGTTTTATTTAAAAAGTTTTTTTGGGAGGGCCCCCCCAGAGGGGTGCTTTTTGTTGTGGCCCCCCCCCGGGTGTTTGAAGGGGGGGGGGGGGACACCCCCCCCGCGGGGCTGTGCCCTTCTCTTCTTTTCTTTTTTTTGGGGTTTGTGTGGTTTTTATCTCATTAAAAAAAAAAATTGGGTGGGGGGGGGAGAGGAAAAGGGTTGTTTTTTTTTTTTTTTTTTTTTATCACAAAAAAAAATATATATATATAAAAAAAAAAAAAAAAAAAATTTTTTTTTTTGGGGGGGGGGCCCCCTTTTTTTTTGAAACAGGTTTTTTATCTCCAAAAGATGTTCTCAATAACTTTGAATAGTTTTGTAAAAATTCCAAAAGGTCGGTAAATGTAGGGAGCTCCTTTTGTTGATATTTTAATTCAAATTGTCTTCTTGTTTCAGGGTCAAGGGCTTGAAATGCTATTTCGAATAAAATTATTTGATCTAAATTTTGTATGGCCATTTTTTTAATTGATGAATAATTTTCGAAAAGCATTTCTGATAATGTCTCTAAAGCTTGATATGAATGTTCTTTAATGGGTGTAATTTTTATTAATTTATTTAAATGAGAACTCACTATGAACCTTTTGTTCTCATATTTATCAATAAGTTTTTTAAGGGCGATGATATAATGATCACTAGTTAGAGGCAAATCTTTTACAAGTGATGCAGCGGGACCTGTTAATGAACCCAAAAGATAGTGAAACTTTGCCAAAGAATCGATGTTTTGATTGTTGTGGATAAGACTTTGAAAATGAGAGTAATATGACGACCAATTTAATATATTTCCATCAAATGGTTTTAATTGAATTTTAGGAAGTTGAACGGGAATTTTTGATGATATATTTTGTCCTTGACTTGTAGAAGAAAATGAATTATTAAATTGATCATTATATAAAGGTCTAAGATTAAAATATATGTTCTCTATTTTTTCTAAATTTTCCAGGGATTTGATATAATTTTCATCGCTTTGGTTTAAAGCGCAGATATCACGAATGGCCGCGTGTGCTTTTTTGATATCACTATATACTTCTTCAATTTGTGTGGCTCGATTAATAATTTGTGATTGAGCCATAGGATCCGTATTAATTTTACAAAATAACGTATTCATTTTTCCAAAAAATGTTAAGGCTTCTTTCGATTTTAAAGAACATTCAGCAATGACCTTGGTCTCTCTTTTATTATACACCGCCATTTTTGTTAGATAGATAAGAGATTTTATATGTAGAAATGGTTTTATATTGATATAGGATATATTTGATATTAGAATTTAATTAGATATAAGATGGATAGGTTTAAGATAATATAGGTTTTTGATAAGATATTTGATTGATAAGATAAGTGGTTGATAAGGTAAGCGGACTGTATTTTTTATTTCCAAAGGAGCCGAATCAGATAAAAGGGTAGATAAGATGAGATTCGGTTCGATATGGACCAGAATTTTGGATGTAGGATAAACTGAGGCTCTTACCTTTTCAAAATTTGATGAGGGCCTCGTTGTTCAAGATAGATGCGTCGAGAGGGCTGCGCGCTGGCTTTGATCAGTGAGCATTGGACGCGTTGAGTATTAAAAGGTAACTAAAACTATTAATTTGCCTTTTCGGCGATTTGGATAAAAAGGTGGAGCCTTCAGTTTTTGGAAGGGACACCAGGTGGCGGGCTATGCTCTATTATATTTCGAACACCCAGAATGAATAGATAAATGTTGAGTGAGATTAGATTTGCTTTTAAATTGTTTGGAACAAGTCTCACATTTGAATGGTTTTTGCCCAGAATGAATAACTAAATGTCTGGAGAGATCATATTTGCGTTTAAATTGTTTGGAACAAGTCTCACATTTGAATGATTTTTGCCCAGAATGAATAGATAAATGTTGAGTGAGATTAGATTTGCTTTTAAATTGTTTGGAACAAGTCTCACATTTGAATGGTTTTTGCCCAGAATGAATAACTAAATGTCTGGAGAGATCATATTTGCGTTTAAATTGTTTGGAACAAGTCTCACATTTGAATGATTTTTGCCCAGAATGAATAGATAAATGTTGAGTGAGATTAGATTTGCTTTTAAATTGTTTGGAACAAGTCTCACAATTGAATGGTTTTTGCCCAGAATGAATAACTAAATGTCTGGAGAGATCATATTTGCGTTTAAATTGTTTGGAACAAGTCTCACATTTGAATGGTTTTTGCCCAGAATCAATAGATAAATGTTGAGTGAGATTAGATTTGCTTTTAAATTGTTTGGAACAAGTCTCACAATTGAATGGTTTTTGCCCAGAATGAATAACTAAATGTCTGGAGAGATCATATTTGCGTTTAAATTGTTTGGAACAAGTCTCACATTTGAATGGTTTTTGCCCAGAATGAATAACTAAATGTTGAGTGAGATTAGATTTGCTTTTAAAGTGTTTGGAACAAGTCTCACAATTGAATGGTTTTTGCCCAGAATGAATAACTAAATGTCTGGAGAGATCATATTTGCGTTTAAATTGTTTGGAACAAGTCTCACATTTGAATGGGTTTTGCCCAGAATGAATAGATAAATGTTGAGTGGGATTAGATTTGCGTTTAAATTGTTTGGAACAAGTCTCACAATTGAATGGTTTTTGCCCAGAATGAATAACTAAATGTCTGGAGAGATCATATTTGCGTTTAAATTGTTTGGAACAAGTCTCACATTTGAATGGTTTTTGCCCAGAATGAATAGATAAATGTTGAGTGAGATTAGATTTGCTTTTAAATTGTTTGGAACAAGTCTCACAATTGAATGGTTTTTGCTCAGAATGAATAACTAAATGTTGAGTGAGATTAGATTTGCGTTTAAATTGTTTGGAACAAGTCTCACAATTGAATGGTTTTTGCCCAGAATGAATAACTAAATGTCTGGAGAGATCATATTTGCGTTTAAATTGTTTGGAACAAGTCTCACAATTGAATGGTTTTTGCTCAGAATGAATAACTAAATGTTGAGTGAGATTAGATTTGCTTTTAAATTGTTTGGAACAAGTCTCACATTTGAATGGTTTTTGCCCAGAATGAATAGATAAATGTTGAGTGGGATTAGATTTGCGTTTAAATTGTTTGGAACAAGTCTCACAATTGAATGGTTTTTGCCCGGAATGAATAACTAAATGTCTGGAGAGATCATATTTGCGTTTAAATTGTTTGGAACAAGTCTCACATTTGAATGGTTTTTGCCCAGAATGAATAGATAAATGTTGAGTGAGATTAGATTTGCTTTTAAATTGTTTGGAACAAGTCTCACAATTGAATGGTTTTTGGCCAGAATGAATAACTAAATGTCTGGAGAGATCATATTTGCGTTTAAATTGTTTGGAAAAAGTCTCACATTTGAATTGTTTTTGCCCAGAATGAATAGATAAATGTTGAGTGAGATTTGATTTGCTTTTAAATTGTTTGGAACAAGTCTCACAATTGAATGGTTTTTGCCCAGAATGAATAACTAAATGTCTGGAGAGATCATATTTGCGTTTAAATTGTTTGGAACAAGTCTCACATTTGAATGGTTTTTGCCCAGAATGAATAACTAAATGTTGAGTGAGATTAGATTTGCTTTTAAATTGTTTGGAACAAGTCTCACAATTGAATGGTTTTTTCCCATGTAGCAAATATTAAAAAATTGAGGTCTGGTGATTTGTTAGTTGAAGTTATGAATGAGAATCAGTCTAACAATATTCAAGAATTGACCCAGTTCGCCCAAGATATACCAATTAAAGTGAAGGTACATAGTAAATTAAATTCTTGTAAAGGAGTAGTTTATTGTGAAGATCTAAAGGACTTCAGTTCCGAAGAAATACTCAATGAGTTGAAATCCCAAGACGTATTAGAAGTTTTTAGAGTTACCCGGAAAATCGAAGGGCAAGTTAGAAACACTCCCACTTTAATTTTAACTTTCAATAAACCTGATCTTCCGGAAAGAATTAAGGTTGGGTTTTATTATTTAAGAGTTAGGAGATATATACCGAATCCGATACGTTGTTTCCGATGTAACGAATATGGCCATTTTCTCAAGTCATGTACTAAAGAGGGGTCTGTTTGCGCTTTCTGTGGGCTTAGTTCACATGTAGGACCAAATGAAATGTGCGATAGAGCTCCCCACTGTGTCAACTGTAATGGTAGCCATTCGGCTCTTTACAAGAAATGTCCTGTATATTTAAATGAAAAAGCCATTGTTAAACTTTCTATGGACGAAAAGATTTCACTTTTTTTAGCTAGGAAAAAGCTTGGCGGACTTTCTTCTAGTCAACCAAACTCTTATGCAGACGTAACGAAGAACTCCTCTAGTCATAACACTACACAATGCGAGTCCTGTGAGGCGTTGAAATCTGTAATTAGCTCTTTGAGTAGTCAAATTAGTCTCTTAACTGAACAAATTAATGTACTTTTGAAAAATAGAGAAATCCCTGTTCTTTCAGAGGTAAAGGAAGTTCATAGTGGTATAAACTCTTATAATTTCAATAATTTAAGTGAAGCTCACGATCAAATTTTCACACATATGTTTACTGAGGATGGAGAGTTAGAAGATATTTCAAATAATGCTCCACAAGAGCATTGTATAAATGAAAATAACACGCTCAATAATGAATTTTTTTCCAATAAAACTTGATGTTTCTGAAATAGATAATCGCATAAATGATAGCCCGAATAGTGATGTGGTTTTATCCCCATCAATTTATAAGGATAGGTCCCCATTAAAAAAGAAAAAGGTGTACAGTAATAGTACAGTGGAGAATAAAGTAATTAAAAATAAAGGGAAATTTACCAGAAAAAAGTAAAATTACCTGTAATATAAAATATTGGATAGCGTTTCTCAGGAACCTACAAAAGTATATAGTACTTTCGATACATCGTTGCATAATTATTATTTAGAAAAACTACGGTCTGATAATGCCTCTGTCCTTTAGATTTTGTCAAAACGAACTTTTTGGAACTAAATGATGGTCGAGGAAATAGAATGTAATGCTGGCTCCATCATGCCCCTTTGAACCCGACCTGAAGTTATTATCTACGGCGATCTGCTAAAGAATGCCTAGCATGATACACCCAGTATTGTATATTAATCTCTTTTTTCTGACTTGATTAATCGCTTTCTAACCCATAAGTAGTATTCTGTTAATGGTGTTAAGAACGTCTCTGGTGTTGGGTGTGGATATTATGATAGGAATAGGGAAGATGCTTTCAAAATAAATAAGGAGTCGAGTAGTTTTTCCACGGAAATTCAGTTCCGGTAATAGGCTCTCTCAGCCAATAGCTCAGATGGCACATCGGTCATTATTGTCTCTGATTCGTCGAGTGCCTTAAAATCCATAGACTTGCTTTTTAGTAACCACCCAATCAAAAAAATATACGTTTACTTTTCAAACTAATAAATAGTTCTGGTGGTGAGGTGATCTTTATATGGGCGCCTGGACACATTGGGATCAGCGGGAATGAGAGGGCGGATATAGTGGCTAGAAAGGGAGCGGAAAATAATTCGATGGACTTAACCTGATTCCGTATGAAGAATATAGCCATGGAGCTTCTTCAAGTGAAATGGAGAGAAAGATGGGCCAACAACAACTGAAAATTGAAAGAGGTGATGCCTGAACTTGGTCGGAAAGTTGACTACTCAACTAAGAGGAAGGAGCAGGTTGTAATTGCGAGTCTGCGGATAGCCCATACGCGTTTCACTCATAGCTATTTATTCACGAGGGAGGAACCGCCTTTTTGTGAGTGGTTAATTGTGGCATGGGAAAAATTGGAACCTTAAGAAGACGAGCTGGATTACATTGCAACTTGGCCCGAACCCTAAATGAAGAATGGGAGAAATTTATTTTGAAAAGACTTTCAAATGTTTGACAAAATCTAATTTTTTTTTTTTTTCTTTTTTTTTTCCTTTTTTCTAATGTCTATTTGTGTAAATAAATAAATAAATGTAGGCATAAAAGCCCTTAGTGGTGATATGCCATTAATATTATAATAAATAAAAATTTTCTTTTATCTGCGCTTTGTATGACGTTTGTTAGACATTTCTTGGAATGTTTGCCGAGAAAATACAAATTTATAAAGTTGGTTTTACAAATAACACAAGGGAAGACTGGACCTAGTGGAAAAAAAGATGAAATTAAATACATTTATACAATATTCAATTAAATTCTATGAGCAAATAGCTTTTAATATAGCGTTTTTAATTTGATGTCTGTCACCAGGCGACAAAGTTTCTTTCGTTGTAAGAGGATTTTAGTAGTAAGAGGAAATTGAGATATAAATATTGAGACATTAATTATTTTATGTTTTTCTAATATACTCTCCTAGCAACTCTGTTATGTTTGTTATACAGATGTTTATATACATGTTTATGTTATTCATATTTCTCATATAAATAAATTGGCTTTCTAATTCTATATCTTTAATCATTCTGCTGCAACAGGTTATGGGCCCAGATAGTCTCAGATAGTCCCTGTTAGTCCAGATAATTCAGTATAGTCCATTTTTAAAACGTTGTTCTTTTCCTGAATAATGGAAATTACAAAAATTCAAATTGGTCTTCTGAAAGGGAAGTCAAATTGGTCAACCTGGCGCTATAAGGTACACATTTTATTAAGAAGTATTCCAAATGCAATTGATATTATAAATGCAACACTTAAAGAACCTGAAAAGCCAATTGGAGCGAATAATGCTGAAAGTTTAAAGAAATATGAAGAAGAATTTTTGAAATATAATAAAGCCGAGAGTTATGCCTTGATGGTCCTCACTACAAATATGACTGAGGAAACACTAAAAAAGGTAATGAGAATTACGTCTTCTTATGAAGTTTGGCAAGAATTACATAGACTTTTTGATGGAATTTCTGAAGACAAAGCCTATAATTTATGTATGCAATTCTTCACCTACAAAAAGAAGTCTGAAGATGACATTGCAAGCCATCTTTCTAAATTGAAAAATATATGAAATGATTTAAAAATTGAAAAAGGTAAAGATCCCGATACTAGTGAAGATACTTTTACTTATTTGCAAAATACTTGCAACACTTCCTGAGGAATATTTTTCATTCAAAGCCAGCTGGATGCTCATGACGAAGTCTGAAAGAACAGTTGAAAATTTAACAAATCAATTGTGCTCATTTGAAAAAGCTCTCAACAATAAAGATCTTCCTGAACAAGAAGAAGCCTTAGTTGCTATGAAATCTTTTAAAACAAAGAATAAATGTAATTATTGTAAAGCTTGGAGTCATAGAATTAAACAATGTGTTAAATGGAAAGCAAATGGATGTCCTTCTCCTAAGCCAAATGGAACTAATGGTAGTTTAACTAAAAGAAATGAAACTCCAAATGAGAAAAAGGATACTAATGAAAAGAAGGAACCTAGTTCATTTAATAAGGTACACATGACACTATTAGCTGATTCAAGTATTTTATCGGTAGAAGCAGACAATGAATGGTATGTAGATAATGGAGCTACTAATCATATTACTCATTGTAAAGAACTCTTTCACAGTTATGAACCGTTTGTGGAATTACGTAATGTAACTACGGCCAATGGTGAATCAATTAATGCCTTAGGAAAAGGAAAGATTGAAATTGAAGCCAGGGTTGGTAACAAACGTGAAAGATTAGTTTTATCCGATGTGTGGTATGTTCCAAAAATAAAGAAGAATTTATTCTCAGTTTTATCCGCACATGATAAACATCCTTCAAGTAAGTTCATCTCAAGAACAAATACTTGTAGTCTTATTGTAGATGGACTTGTAAAGCTAAGAGGTATAAGAAGTCGATATGGTGGACTTTATAAATTAACTATAAAGAATATAGTACCACAAGTAAACTTAATTACTAAAAAAGATAATTTACTTCAATTATATCATGAGAGACTTGGGGCCGATAGTATAACGCTCGGTCAAGTCAACTTTTGACCGCCGGTCAAGTGAACCTCGGTCAACATTTGACCGCAGTCAAATCTAGTTCCGTAGTATAAAAAAAATGAACTCCGGTCCCATGACCGAAGCTCATACCATTGACAAACTGGCCTGTTGCTAACTTCATATTTATTTTCAATGCATTTTTATGATTTTTGAGTTGCTGTCAGCTTGCTGTTTTAAAATTATTGCTAAGATGGCCAAATTTAAACATCAGTAAAGGGGCACATATAAAAATAAAAATAAATAAATAAATCGAAACACCATTGACCAGGGAGGGGGGTTCTTGATTAAAAATTAGTTATATATGGAGCAACAAAAATTTCCAGAGAACGCAAAAATATTGTAATATTTTTTTTTAATTTCAACATAAAAACAATTTACAAATATAATACAAAAAAAATTTAGTATTATTTTATTTTGGCATCTTTCTCATTTGAGTGAATTTTTTTTAGTAGATTGCTGTCAAAAAACACGTTTAGCCACTATCAATTATAGTTTATAATATATATTCCGTCAAATCCGATTTGTCGTCTCCTCACAATCAAGCAATTATATTAAACATAATAGTAGACACGATTACAAATATATTATTTTATTCGACTAACTATTCTTTTTAAAAGAAAAAAAAAAAAAAAAAAAATAGAAAAAGGCCTGAGGACTAAAGCTTTTTGCTAAAAAATAAATAATATATATAATAATATTATTTTTTATTTATTAATATTTACTCCCTTGTTATTAATATAAAATTTATTATTATTTTGTGAATATTTTTATAATTTTAAAATTTTACCAACATTACTAACTATTATTTATACTTTAAATTAAAATATATTGTCAATTTTATAATAAACTGTATTTTTACTTTGTTTGGTATTTATATTTTTGAATAATGTTTTAGTTTATGTATTTAAAAATACGTGATCACATATGGCCAGCTGTCAAAATTGGCTATTTGAACTCCGGTCAAAAATTTGACTGGCCGAATTCGGCCGGTCAAGTTGAACCTCGGTCAAAGCTGATTTGACTGGCGGTCAAGTTTTATACTACGCAATTCTCGGTCAAATCGCCTGTTGACCGAGGTTCAAACTTTGAACTAGCTTTATACTATCGGCCCTTGGTCATCAAAATAAAAGACATGTGAAAGATGTCATCTCACGAGAACTTGGAGTCAAAGTTGAGCTTGATAGCTGCCTACTCCCCAGCCGTTGCTCACGGCCTGTTTGTTAGTATATCTGCCATTTGATTATTTGACGAGACATGTATGACATCAATTTCACCTTCAGTGACTAATTCTCTTACAAAGAAATTACGAATTTTAATGTGTTTGGTCCTTTTATGAAATTCCGGATTTTTAGCCAAGCATAATGCTGCTTCGTTATCCACTTGTAGTTGTGGTATTTCTTTTAATTCCACAATTTCTCCTAATAGTCTTTTCAGCCACACAATTTCTCTTGCAGCTTCACTTGCAGCAACTATTTCTGCTTCAGTTGTAGAAATACTAACTGATTTTTGTCTTTGACTTAACCAAGATAAAGCACCTCCAGAGTATAAACATAAAACTCCAGATGTAGAACGTCCTGTGAATTGATCTCCACCGTGATCAGCATCACTGTAGCATTTTAAATTTCCAGGATTATAATTCATTTTATACAAAATTCCAAAATTTTCCGTACCTTTAATATATTAATTAATTTTTAACTTTCATTATATCTTCTCGTGTTGGATTCTCTAGATTTCTGGATACCATTCCTACTGAATAAACAAGATCTGGTCGAGTTCCCAACATGAGATAGAGCAATGCTCCAACAGCTTCTCTATAAGGAAATTTGTTGACAATTTGTTTGTCATTATTTTCCTCTGAAATTTTGTTTTCAGTACCATAGGAATAGATAAGGCATTACATTTATCCATATTAAATTTCTGTAAAATTTTTCTGGCGTAACCCATTTGATGTATAATAAAAAAAATACCTTCTTTTTTATCCTCTATTTCCATTCCTAAAAAGTATGAGCCAGGTTTGACTTTAATACTAAATTCATTTTTCAGATCAGCAATAAATTTATCCATTAATTTTTTATTACTGCATGCGACTAAACCATCATCGACATATAATGCAAGTATCAATTTTTCAGAAGCCTTTTTCATAATAAATAAACAAGGATCAGCTTCACTTCTTTTAAATGCCATGTTATAATATTGAAATGTTATGTGAATGTTTGATGACTTCTAGCTTGGAAGGCTGATGATGGCAGAGTGAACCTATGCCGAAACGTCCGGATTAAAGAGTTTATTCAATAATAGAGGCTCTTTTTATTTGGCTGCTAACCTCTTCCTATTACGAACGATTTTATATACAGCCACGCAATTATAATAAATAGAATTAAATTAATTTTTCCAAACAATTTAAACGCAAATATGATCTCTCCAGACATTTAGTTATTCATTCTGGGCAAAAACCATTCAATTGTGAGACTTGTTCCAAACAATTTAAAAGCAAATCTAATCTCACTCAACATTTATCTATTCATTCTGGGCAAAAACCATTCAAATGTGAGACTTGTTCCAAACAATTTAAACGCAAATATGATCTCTCCAGACATTTAGTTATTCATTCTGGCCAAAAACCATTCAAATGTGAGACTTGTTCCAAACAATTTAAACGCAAATATGATCTCTCCAGACATTTAGTTATTCATTCTGGGCAAAAACCATTCAATTGTGAGACTTGTTCCAAACAATTTAAAAGCAAATCTAATCTCACTCAACATTTATCTATTCATTCTGGGCAAAAACCATTCAAATGTGAGACTTGTTCCAAACAATTTAAACGCAAATATGATCTCTCCAGACATTTAGTTATTCA